>JAKCPI010005422.1:0-11496 GCA_023213315.1 Euborellia annulipes | reverse complement strand
GCAGAGGCGTACCGAGGCAGTTGGGGGCCTGGGGCGGCACTAGAAGAGGGGGGCCTTATATTGAATTTTTTTTTGGGGGGGGGGCTGCTCATCTTTAAATATCCCTCTTCTCCTTACATAAAAATATTTTTAAAATACCGTATATTCCTGAACCCCAAGGGTCCCGGGGCCTCTCGAAGAGAAATTTTCATTAAATTTTGTTTTTACTTGTGCCCTGAGGGCCCCGGGGCCTCTCAAAGAGAAATTTTCATTAAATTTTGATTTTTTAACTAAATTTTTCGGTTTTTATTTGAGCCCTGAGGGCCCCGGGGCTTCTCAAAGAGAAATTTTCATTAAATTTTGATTTTTTAACTAAATTTTTCGGTTTTTACTTGAGCCCTGAGGGCCCCGGGGCTTTCAAAGAGAAATTTTCATTAAATTTTGATTTTTTAACTAAATTTTTCGGTTTTTACTTGAGCCCTGAGGGCCCCGGGGCTTTCAAAGAGAAATTTTTATTAAATTTTGATTTTTTAACTAAATTTTTCGGTTTTTACTTGAGCCCTGAGGGCCCCGGGGCTTTCAAAGAGAAATTTTCATTAAATTTTGATTTTTTAACTAAATTTTTCGGTTTTTACTTGAGCCCTGAGGGCCCCGGGGCTCTCAAAGAGAAATTTTCATTAAATTTTGATTTTTTAACTAAATTTTTCGGTTTTTACTTGAGCCCTGAGGGCCCCGGGGCTCTCAAAGAGAAATTTTCATTAAATTTTGATTTTTTAACTAAATTTTTCGGTTTTTACTTGAGCCCTGAGGGCCCCGGGGGCTTTCAAAGAGAAATTTTCATTAAATTTTGATTTTTTAACTAAATTTTTCGGTTTTTACTTGAGCCCTGAGGGCCCCGGGGCTTTCAAAGAGAAATTTTCTTTAAATTTTGATTTTTTTAACTAAATTTTTCGGTTTTTACTTGAGCCCTGAGGGCCCCGGGGCCTCTCAAAGAGAAATTTTCATTAAATTTTGATTTTTTAACTAAATTTTTCGGTTTTTACTTGAGCCCTGAGGGCCCCGGGGCCTCTCAAAGAGAAATTTTCGTTAAATTTTGATTTTTTTAACTAAATTTTTCGGTTTTTACTTGAGCCCTGAGGGCCCCGGGGCCTCTCAAAGAGAAATTTTCATTAAATTTTGATTTTTTAACTAAATTTTTCGGTTTTTACTTGAGCCCTGAGGGCCCCGGGGCCTCTCAAAGAGAAATTTTCATTAAATTTTGATTTTTTAACTAAATTTTTTGGTTTTTATTTGAGCCCTGAGGGCCCCGGGGCCTCTCAAAGAGAAATTTTCTTAATTTTGATTTTTTAACTAAATTTTTCGGGTTTTATTTGAGCCCCGAGGGCCCCGGGGCTCTCAAAGAGAAATTTTCATTAAATTTTGATTTTTTAACTAAATTTTTCGGGTTTTACTTGAGCCCTGAGGGCCCCGGGGCCTCTCAAAGAGAAATTTTCATTAAATTTTGATTTTTTAACTAAATTTTTCGGTTTTTACTTGAGCCCTGAGGGCCCCGGGGCCTCTCAAAGAGAAATTTTCGTTAAATTTTGATTTTTTTAACTAAATTTTTCGGGTTTTACTTGAGCCCTGAGGGCCCCGGGGCCTCTCAAAGAGAAATTTTATTTTGATTTTTTTAACTAAATTTTTCGGGTTTTACTTGAGCCCTGAGGGCCCCGGGGCCTCTCAAAGAGAAATTTTCATTAAATTTTGATTTTTTTAACTAAATTTTTCGGGTTTTACTTGAGCCCTGAGGGCCCCGGGGCCTCTCAAAGAGAAATTTTAAATTTTGATTTTTTAACTAAATTTTTCGGGTTTTACTTGAGCCCTGAGGGCCCCGGGGCCTCTCAAAGAGAAATTTTGTTGATTTTTTAACTAAATTTTTCGGGTTTTACTTGAGCCCTGAGGGCCCCGGGGGCCTCTCAAAGAGAAATTTTCATTAAATTTTGATTTTTTAACCAAATTTTTCGGGTTTTACTTGAGCCCTGAGGGCCCCGGGGCCTCTCAAAGAGAAATTTTGATTTTTTAACTATTTTTCGGGTTTTACTTGAGCCCCGAGGGCCCCGGGGCCTCTCAAAGAGAAATTTTCATTAAATTTTGATTTTTTAACTAAATTTTTTCGGGGTTTTACTTGAGCCCTGAGGGCCCCGGGGCCTCTCAAAGAGAAATTTTGATTTTTTAACTAAATTTTTCGGGTTTTACTTGAGCCCTGAGGGCCCCGGGGCCTCTCAAAGAGAAATTTTCGTTAAATTTTTTTTTTTATAATTATATGGGGGCCTATGCTGGCTCGGGGCCTGGGGCGGACCCGCCCCCCCCCCGCCCCCCCCTCGGTACGCCACTGGTTTTATTATCAATTACTTGTATCCTTCCCGGAGGGGGGAGGGGGTGGCCGAGATGCATTAAATAAGCAAAAAAAAAAAAAAAAAAAAGAATAACATTGTGTGGTTTTATGAAACCACGATGCAAGTGAAACTTTTTTCGGATCGTAGGCGTTTAACTGAAAATTTTCAGAAAATTATTCAATTAAAGGTATTAAAATCGCGATTTTAATCTTAACTTAATAATTGGAAAATGGGAAATCAAAAGATCATGGGCGTAACTAGGGAGGTTCCGGGGGGGGGGCATGCCCCCTCCAGTAAGCTCCCTGCCCCAAGAAAAAATTGAGAAAATATGGGGCTTTCCAGGCCCTCCGGAGGATAGCTGGTCCCATGCCCCCCCCCCCCCAGCCAAATTCTCTAGTTACGCCCATGCAAAAGACGTATGTTAAAAACTTCGAAAAATATTTATTTAGTATTTGAATCATTTTAAAAATTATATTTTATCAATTTAAAAATTGAGTGATTAAATCTCACAATTATTTTTTTATAATTTGTCATATATATTAAATTTCAACTTTCCTATTTTTGTCGTCACGGCTTATGACGTCATAACTTGTAGCGTCACGGCCTTTAACGTCACGGCTTGTAACGCGACGTGCTGATAGAGAAACGAAAAAATTTGTGGCGATCAAAATAAAGTTTCACTTTAAAAAAATTGTAAAGTATTTCCCCCCCCCCCCCCCCCCCTCTGTATTCGTCCTTGTAATATTTTTAATATCTTGAGTAGTGACCACGAATTATCCGAGCTAAAGCCAAAATGTCAAATCTCGTGTATGTAATACTATTTTATTTTGTGGACCATATCAGACATTCATGACATCTTCTCTCTCACTCGCTTCAGTTCGTCTTCTTCTTTCAGAAAGAGAGAGTTTCCTTTGGGCATCGTGTATGTCATTGCAAAAACAACCACAACCCCTTGGAGGGTGACTGGGGGTGAGAGGGGGGGGGATGTTTGCCCTCTCACTCTCCCAGTAGAATTCAATTTCAATAAATAATTTTTCGATTTTTTTCTCTCTCCTTTTACTTTCTTAAAAAGTTACTTGACGCGCGAAAATTCATTGATCTCTCTCTCTCTTTTTTCTCTTCTATCTTTTGATCTATGGAGAAGAGATATCAGAAAGATGAAAATCGTAAAAAAAAAAAAGAAGAAATCCTATAAAAAATTTATATTTTATCAGATTAGAACTTTTCAATTTGAAATTTAAAAGAAAAACTAGATATAAAGTTGGCATCATAGTGTTTGGTTGGAGAGCAAACGATTAGTGACGATTTGGTATCCAAATGGCTTAAATAAAATCATCGGACTGCCTGGGGTCCGAACCCCCGTCGCTATAACACTTTTTATTATTTTTAATTTGAGACTTTAATAGTGAGAGAACCCAATGCTTTCCTATGGGAAAAATTTGGTGATTTTTTGAGCCCCCCCCCCCTCCATTTAGGGAGTATTTTTTCTATAACGTCCATAATAAGGCTGTAAAATACCATTTCGAAATTGGAATTGATCAAATAGGCAAACGGACACTCCGCATTTATATATATAACAATCCAGAAACATAACACAGGTCAACGAAAAAAGATTTTTTTTTTTGGGTTTCTGTTTTAATGCTGGAATTCTGATTCTAGACACCAAAAAACACTTAAATTTCCATTTTTAGCTTTTAAAGTTTGCTTTTGTTTAATTGGTACAGGGGTTTGAAAAAATAAAAAAAAAAAAAAAACTCAAAATGTGTGTACTTTTTTCAGTTTTTCGCTTATATCTCGTAAACTAAGCATATTCTGTGCACCATAATATATTAGAAAGTTGTAGAGCATAAAATTTGCTAATATTTGGTTGATAAAACGAATATTTAGACCCATTATTAACCGAGATACGGCCTATCAAAGTTTCTATTTGTTTTATATTTTGAGACTTTCTTCAGTTTTTCGCTTATATCTCGCAAACTAAACATATTTTCTCCACTACAGTAAAATACAAAATTGTAGAGTATTAAATTTGCTAAAATTTGGTTGATAAATCAAATTTGTAAACTCAATATTAACCGAGAAACGGCCTAACGAATTTTTTCTATGTTTTACATTCGAAAAACATGGTCTAACTTTGATCGGCCGTACCTCGGTTAATATTGGGTCTACATATTCGTTTTAACAACCAAATTGTAGCAAATTTAATGCTCTACAACTTTGTATGGTACTATGGTGCACAAAATATGCTTAGTTTACGAGATATAAACATGTCCGGTCTTCTTAGTAAAAAATTCGAAAAATTGCTCTGGTTTCTACAAAAGCAAACTTTGATCAAAAAAATTATTTTTACATTTATTTTTAGAGTAGGAGAAACAAAAATTTCATATGAAGAAGCCAGACCCAAAAATCGTGTTGACCAGTGTAATCAAATATTTTTTAATGATTAAAAAATAATATTCCTGAGATTCATCAATAATAGAGTAGAGTGGGGGAGGCTATATCACTCTAACCCCCTTCCTTTTTTGTGTGAAATTAACAGCAATTCATTTGACAAACTACATCTGGTGGGAGGGCATGGGCGGAGCAGCTCTAATAGTAGTACGCTAACGCCTCCCTCACTCTCTCGCGAACCAGTTAACTGCCGCCCCTCTGACATAATTTATTTTATTTTAACCATAAACGAGGTCGAACAATATATATTACCGATAACCGCCATGAAAAAGCTCCCTAGTGGTTTCTATACAAAAATTATATGTCTATCGATTGGATTTCTGATTTAAAATTTTATATTTTACAATAATTAAACCCTTGAAATTTTTTCTAATATTCTAATATTTTCAGAGATTTAATATATACCGCCCGCCTTCGATACCCTGGACCCCTCTCCAGCTGGCTCGCGCCCACACCCAGACAGACGGACACACAGTGCTTCAAAATGCTATTCTAGCTGGACAAAATTCAAAAAAAATTTTTCTGTAATTAAGTTTGTATCACTTGTACGATTATTCTACTGCAGATTCGACAAAAATTGCTCAACGACTATCAATTCTCTTCTTTTAGACTTTAATCTAAAAGTATGTTCTTTTAAATTTATTTTATAACAATATAATTAAGAAATAATAAAGTTACAAAAAAAAAATTAAAATTAAATCAATTTTGCTACTTTATTTATGCTTATAAAAAATTCTCCGTTAGTCTCCGTCATTTAGTAATAATATTTGATTAGAAGGAGTATTGTAGAGTTTAGATAACAAATTTTACAACCATATATTACCATATTTGGTTTTTATTGCAGTTTAAACAATGGACAACGCATTCACTCGAAGAGCTTTATTCGAGGGGTCACGGGCAAAAATTATCATTTATTACAAAATTTTTTAATAAAATTGCTCGACAGTGTAGTCGAATTTCCTGAAATTGTATCAAAAGCGGCTGCTGAAGTAATATTATTGTTTAAAAACCGACCGCAACAGCAAGAGTGAATTGCAGATGAGGAGGAGACGAGGGATGAAGAATTATGTCTGATTTTCAGCAGCAAAATAGGGAATTTGACTAGAGGAGGAGGGCCATGGTCCAGCCACCCTCCGGGGGCTTGGAAGGCCCCATATTGTCTCAATTTTTCTTGGGACGGGGAGCCTTCTGGGGGCCGGACCCCCCTTCCTCAGGACCCCCCAAGTTACGCCCATAAGCAGCGATGAAGGCTTTTAATATATTTTTATTATTTCTGAGCTTTTTAAAAACATTCACACTTTTTCTCACTCACTCTCACACCACATTCACACAGTCTTTTCGGCAACTTTGGCCATTTAAGACTTTTACGATAACCGTTATCTCTATATATATAAAGAGAGAACTCACTGACTGGCTGATTGGCTGATTGGCATACAATCATCGCACAGCCTAAACTGTAAGGCCTAGAAAGTTGAAATTTGGCATGTAGATTACATTTGGGCCCTAGGCGTCATTTAAGAAGCCATTTTTCAAAATTCCAATTTTAAGGGCCCCAAATGGTCATTTATGTGTGAAATTTTGACTTTTTTTATTAATTTCTAAACCAGACAAAACACAATCATCGCACAGCCTAAACTGTATGGCCTAGAAAGCTGTAATTTGGCATGTAGATTACATTTGGGCCCTAGGCGTGATTTAAGAAGCCATTTTTCGAAATTCCCATTTTAAGGGCCCCAAATGGTCATTTATGGGTAAAATTTTGACTTTACAATAATTTCTAAACCAAAAAAGATATCGATTTGGTTTCTTCGCTAAAACCTTCTTTAGATAAAAATCTAAATTGGGTGTTTCAGGGTTTTTTTAAATTCGGCTCCCTAAGTACCCCAAATCGCCAATTTAGGGAAAAACAATATATTTAAGGGTAAAATTTTGATCTACATTAATTTCTAAACCAGAAGAGATATCGATTTGGTTTTTTCACTAAAACCTTCCTTAGATAAAAATCTAAATTCGTTGTTTCAGGGTTTTTTGAAATTCGGCCCCTAAGTACCCCAAATCGCCAATTTAGGGAAAAAATTTTGACTTTACAATAATTTCTAAACCAAAAAAGATATCAATTTGGTTTCTTCGCTAAAACCTTCTTTAGATAAAAATCTAAATTGGGTGTTTCAGGGTTTTTTGAAATTCGGCCCCTAAGTACCCCAAATCGCCAATTTAGGGAAAAAATTTTGACTTTACAATAATTTCTAAACCAAAAAAGATATCAATTTGGTTTCTTCGCTAAAACCTTCTTTAGATAAAAATCTAAATTGGGTGTTTCAGGGTTTTTTGAAATTCGGCCCCTAAGTACCCCAAATCGCCAATTTAGGGAAAAAATTTTGACTTTACAATAATTTCTAAACCAAAAAAGATATCAATTTGGTTTCTTCGCTAAAACCTTCTTTAGATAAAAATCTAAATTGGGTGTTTCAGGGTTTTTTGAAATTCGGCCCCTAAGTACCCCAAATCGCCAATTTAGGGAAAAAATTTTGACTTTACAATAATTTCTAAACCAAAAAAGATATCAATTTGGTTTCTTCGCTAAATCCTTCCTTAGATAAAAATCTAAATTGGGTGTTTCAGAGTTTTTTGGAAAATCGGCAGCCCCCCCCCCCCCCCCGAAATTTTTAATTCTTCTATTTCTTTAAATATTAACATGCTTTTTTTGGATTTAAAATTCTTGAGTAAATATCTTTCAAGTGGTTTAAAGTTTTTTTTTTTTAGCCCCCCCCCCGAATTTTAAATTCTTCTATTTCTTCAAATATGAACATGCTTTTTTGGATTTAAAATTCTTGAGTAAATATCTTTCAAGTGGTTTAAAGTTTTTTTTTTTTTTGGACCCCCGAGCACCCCCCCCCCCCCGAATTTTAAATTCTTCTATTTCTTCAAATATGAACATGCTTTTTTGGATTTAAAATTCTTGAGTAAATATCTTTCAAGTGGTTTAAAGTTTTTTTTTTTTAGCCCCCCCCCCCCCCGAATTTAAAATTCTTCTATTTCTTCAAATATGAACATGCTTTTTTGGATTTAAAATTCTTGAGTAAATATCTTTCAAGTGGTTTAAAGTTTTTTTTTTTTTAGCCCCCCCCACCCCCCGAATTTAAAATTCTTCTATTTCTTCAAATATGAACATGCTTTTTTGGATTTAAAATTCTTGAGTAAATATCTTTCAAGTGGTTTAAAGTTTTTTTTTTTTAGCCCCCCCCCCCGAATTTTAAATTTCGGTCAAAAATGAACCCCCATTCGTACAATTAACACAAAGATGGTAAAAGTACCTACAAGAAAAATATATATTCCTAGTCGTTTCAATAATAACTTTCGGCCTTTATTCGATTATAGCCCTCAAGAAGCCCAAGCTAGGACATCCTCCCGACGGGTACCAACCCAATTACCGAATTTTTAATCCTTCTAATTCACATTCATATTATAGAGACCACTATACACTGACTATAAGTGGCTGACTCCCAAATGCCGCGTACAACGCGTCTTAAACAATTTTGCCTAAACAACTTTACTAAATACACAGGAAACCATAAATCACAAACACCAAGTACGACCCAATACCCGGATTGGCATATAAAATTTACATTTGAGCCCAAAATACCAGCAAATATATTTAAGCAAACCATTTATAGATAATAAAATAAAATACATATAGGGCTCCAACAAATTGTAATCTCTATATATATAAAGAGAGAACTCACTGACTGACTGGTGATTGGCTGATTGGCATACAATCATCGCACAGCCTAAACTGTAAGGCCTAGAAAGTTGAAATTTGGCATGTAGATTACATTTGGGCCCTAGGCGTCATTTAAGAAGCCATTTTTCGAAATTCCCATTTTAAGGGCCCCAAATGGTCATTTATGGGTAAAATTTTGACTTTACAATAATTTCTAAACCAAAAAAGATATCGATTTGGTTTCTTCGCTAAAACCTTCTTTAGATAAAAATCTAAATTGGGTGTTTCAGGGTTTTTTTAAATTCGGCCCCTAAGTACCCCAAATCGCCAATTTAGGGAAAAACAATATATTTAAGGGTAAAATTTTGATCTACATTAATTTCTAAACCAGAAGAGATATCGATTTGGTTTTTTCACTAAAACCTTCCTTAGATAAAAATCTAAATTCGTTGTTTCAGGGTTTTTTGAAATTCGGCCCCTAAGTACCCCAAATCGCCAATTTAGGGAAAAAAATTTTGACTTTACAATAATTTCTAAACCAAAAAAAGATATCAATTTGGTTTCTTCGCTAAAACCTTCTTTAGATAAAAATCTAAATTGGGTGTTTCAGGGTTTTTTGAAATTCGGCCCCTAAGTACCCCAAATCGCCAATTTAGGGAAAAACAATATATTTAAGGGTAAAATTTTGATCTACATTAATTTCTAAACCAGAAGAGATATCGATTTGGTTTTTTCACTAAAACCTTCCTTAGATAAAAATCTAAATTCGTTGTTTCAGGGTTTTTTGAAATTCGGCCCCTAAGTACCCCAAATCGCCAATTTAGGGAAAAAATTTTGACTTTACAATAATTTCTAAACCAAAAAAGATATCAATTTGGTTTCTTCGCTAAAACCTTCTTTAGATAAAAATCTAAATTCGGTGTTTCAGGGTTTTTTGAAATTCGGCCCCTAAGTACCCCAAATCGCCAATTTAGGGAAAAATATTTAATTTTGACTTTACAATAATTTCTAAACCAGAAAAGATATCAATTTGGTTTTTTCACTAAAACTCGCCACTTTGACAATCAAAAGAGAAGACGTTTTAACAACTTTTTGGTAGGCTTAACTCAAAAATTGAATTTTCGGACTTTCGACACTATGATTCTCAGCAGTGCACGATATATATATATAAGGATGGGTGTTGAAAGGCATTCAGCTTTAAATAAAACACTCTCGATTCTCTGTGAATGTTCAAATAGCTTCGGCCAAAATTTATTCACCTTAACAGTGAACAAATCTATTGAGGGAGAGTTAGGTCTATATAATTATATATAACAGTAAGTCTTGCCTTTACACCTTAAAATTATTTTCCTTATTAGGGAATATAATTGGTGATTTTTACCCCTGAATTCCTATGTTCAATCCCTCAGGCCCTAAGTGCCTGGAATGGAGGGAGTGTACTCCCTTTCTCCAGAGAGACGTGATTTGGTGAATTTTTTCGAAGTTAACTCGAGTGAATTTTTACCTCGTATTATAACCTCATTATAAAACCACCTCCCTACTAGATGGTATTTTATTCTACTACTTATTTTATTTAATTAAATAATATGATGATATATGAGTTTGAAAGTTTTTATAATATTAAAATTTGCTCTTTTCATAGGTCTAGATACGATCAAATAATGATGGGGGTTTGAACATTCACAGAGAGTATTTTATTTTTGGCTGTCTGCACTTGCACATCCTTCCATATTTCCAGCCGTTAAATATCATTAATAGCCCAGACAAATTAGGTGAAAATAAGGGTCAACCTCGGAATGAAAGATAATAAGCTGAATTTTTGTATGGACCTTTATTTTGGCATTCTAAATGATGTCTCAAAAGTCACATATAATCACGTGTCCGCGTCACGCGATATTCAAGGTCAAAGGTCACGAAAATCAGTTTTTCGCGAATATCTCGTTTCTTATGCCTTAAATGATTTTAGACCTATTATAAAGGCTGTAGAGTATAAAATTCTCTACAATTTATATCTGAAGCATTTTTTTATACGACTAACCGTTTTTGAGGTAGAGCGTAAAGAGTGCGCAGCGCATAGCCTTATATGGCTTAATACAAGTAATGTGTGACTCATGGTATTCATACGGTATTGTAAGTCGTATAAAGTTTATTTTTGATTAAAAAAACTCTAATTATAAAACAACTGCCATTATTTACTTACTAATTATTAATTATTTACATTCAATTATATATATAGCAATACACTCACACAACAACACAAATCTCTATATAATAAGAAAAAATAATAAATTTTATTTTGTTACAGGGTTTGCTATTGCTAGAGGTCAACTTCTCCCCTTCATCTTCGATCTTTTTTGAACATCAATATCTCAGCCCCCTCCGAGGCTCACTCTCTGCACTAGGTAAGTTCTAACAATCAAATTTTCTCAATTTATTATTTCATACCACAAATAATAATTACATTTTCATGGAAAGGTCGTTGTTCTTCCTTTATCTCTTTAAAATCTCAGTTTTTATTGATAATTTGTTAATTATTATTTATATAATTTGTCTTTAGACAATTATGTAGTCATAAGGGTGGTTGGTTGTGGGGATGGTGGGGTTGGAAAGAAACCATTGCAACAAAATAAATTATATAAAATCTCAAATTTTAAAAGATGATAAGGCACAAAAAATTTTCTCAGAGAATTATCTCTGAGCTTAGGCACAGTGACCATTTGTAAACCATATTTAGAATTTTTTAATCAAGTCAATTGACATTTTTGAATTTAAAAAATTTTAATTGGATATTGAATTTAAAAAAAATGTTCACTTTCATTTATTTTATTATTTATTAAATAATGAGTATATAATTTTTTAGATTAATAAGAAAACCTTTTAAATTGGTGATTTATTATTCAATTTTCTTTTTCACGAGAAGTAATATAAACTCGAAGTTGCGTTGCAATGTCTTTGACGCCATTGGAAATG
>JAKCPI010005420.1:0-25450 GCA_023213315.1 Euborellia annulipes | reverse complement strand
TGTATATACCCGGTCCCCACCATCAGATCGGCAGGGCCCTCGGGCCTGTCCCTGGCCTTAAGGGTATGCGTTATTTACATCTAGGCTATCCCTAGAAAAACGACATCCCTTCCTGACTCTCGTTTACCCATAGAGCCACCTCAAACCCAGCAAGCTAATATGGGGTTAGCTGAAAAAAAAACATCATAAAAAGTTAATCTAATCTATCCCCTTTAATATTCTTGCACCATGCACCATGCACCATATACCTTTGTTCTGTTGACCCACAGGAATCTGTAACAAAAAGAAAAAAATGAAATTAGAATCAAATCATTTAAATATTTTTGGATTTATGTGAATATGTCTAGAGAATAAAATATTCACCTCCTGAGGGGTTGACGGTCGCTCGAAGCTGCTTGTCTGGCACTCGTAGAGCTGATCCATCGAAGCTCTCTGCTCTCGTAGAGCTGATCCAGTTGATTGCACTAGTTGAACAGTTTCACTGAACACTTAACACTGAACACTGAGCACTGAATACACTGAATACTGAACACAACCGCACTGGAGAAACATCAACCTGCAAAAGAGAAATTGTTTAAGATTAGAGGTCTCGCAATCTAGTGAATTTAATAAATGAATTTAATAATTTTCTATTAGGATTTTATGAGTGAGAAATTCAACTAAGATCTAATAGTATAAAGATGGCTGTTGAGCTTAGGTTAGAAGGTTTTGGGAAAAATAGAGGCAGGTAGCTAATTCCCATCGCGAGAGATTATGGAGACAAAGGATGACCGAAAACAACTTCATTCATATCGTCGATGGAGAAGAGTATTGTTTTAATTAAATATTTTTCGAGATCTATATATTTGAATAAGGTATTCAAATTATCTCGATTCGGACTTAACAAGTTTGGCATCACCAATAAACAACACTCACAGTCTTGTTAAGTATTGTTTTAAGTTCACTTTTTAAAAAAATTTGTTAACATAGGCAAGATATTTCTAGTGACCTAAGTGAACCAATACAACCGATTCTCGGCTTTTAAATACATTATAAACCTTAAAAAAGAAGTGTATGTCTTAAGTCCACATGGAGAATGTATAAAAAGAAAAAATATAAGTTCTATTATCTCTAATTACAAACTAATGAACTTGATACAATAAAATTTTCCATCGACAATATGGATGTTGGGATGTTGTCTATCTTGTGTTTCGGGCATATGTTGCAATAATTGATTTTAGTTCGGTAGTGCAAGGACTAGTTTTTCAGTTTTTAATTAAGAGTATATCAGTGATTTTTTTATTTTTGTTAACCGATATCTACAGTGAGGGACAATATTAAGTTCCAACCATGCGTTTTCTACTTGTGAAGATTTCACTGTTTTTATAAAATAAAATCTTTATTGAAAATTTTCTAGGTATAGACCATGAAAGTTTCCATTAAAAAATATATAATATTTTTTTAAAAACAATGAAATAATCACAAGTAGAAAAAGCATGGGTGGGACTTAATATTGTCCCTCACTGTATAATTGATCGTCAATATTAAAGCATCTCCATGCCTTTTCTCATATGATTTGTTCTTTGTTTTTTTAAAAAATTTTTTAATTTTCTTTTTTTTTTTGTTCAAATAGGCCTATGGAAGATAAATAATTTCCATCCTCAAACAGTTAAATAATTAATTAAAAGCAGGGGCGGATATAAGGGGGGGGGGGGCGAGAGCGCCCGCCTCCCTCCCCCCGAAATTTTTCACATCTATATACGGGTATATAGCCAATATGTATATTTTTATTTGAAAGTGCGTCGCATAAATAAAAGAAAAAAAATGCATGCAGATGTTTTAATATTAACCTTCAATGTACTTTAAAGTTAGTGTGTTGTTTTGTCTGAGCATGATCCGTGAAATTTCTAATGAAATTTTGTATAAATTAATTTAAAAAAAGTAAAAAAAGAGGAATATTCTTTTACACTTGTTTTAGGGTCCCTAATAAATACTAAGAAAAACTATTTCTGATATAATCAAGTGTTTTTAGATAACCGTACCGTTGAGATTTAAAAAACGAATTTATATCCTGGACCCATTTGATAATGCTCTACAAAATATAAAAAAAAATTCATGTCTCTAGCTCTTATAGTTTCTGAGATATTTTGTTACGGACAGAGGATTGACAATCTATATATGTATATACAAGTACCTATATGCATATATAGATTATCAATTTACATATATATATATAACAAGTGTATAGGCCTAATGTGGAAATGGCATCTTTTATTACTCTTAATTTATTTGTTTTTTTACTAAAAAACTCAACTGAGTAATTATTTATTAGTTCAAATTCATTAAATTTTTTAAGATAAATGAGTTTTGACCGAGCAAGTTTGATGTGAATCCCTGACTAGAACCAGGGACATTCTACTTTGGCGGTGTTTATACTATTGTTACATGGACAGGGAGGGGCACGTTATTGTAAGTGCACTGCGAAAGTGAAATGTCCCAGGTTGGAGTTCGGGTTACACCAAAGAACAAATAAAACATTTCAAATTTATTTTGGTAATTTATAAAATTAAATGTTGTAACGAACAATAAACTAAAAACAATATGATACAGGTTACTTTATTTAATAAATAATTGGCAGTTGATATTTTCTTCTTGAGTTAGAATAAAAAAATAATTAGTAAAAAAAATGAGGTGAGCTCACAAAAAAAGTTGTTTGAAGGAGGTATGTATATAGCTGAATGTTGATATTCAAATAGATAGAAAAAATGAGGAAAGCAGCTAGTTATATTTCAATTTATTATCAAACCAGGGCCGACGTTTCGGTCGCATATGGGGCCATCTTCCGGGCCAGGTTAATGTCTGAAAATATATACAATCCTCAATTGTAAGTGGTTCCAAAAAAATTCAATTTTGGCCAGTCACTCTCTGTTCATGGTATGCTAAAATTGAATTTTTTGGAGCCCCTTACAATTTTAGCATACCATGGAGAGAGAGTGTCTGGCTAAAATTGAATTTTTTGGACATGAACATGATTGAGCCACTTACAATTGTGTATGCTCAATATAACTTGGCAAGGATTATATATATTTTCAGACATTAATCTGGCCCTGAAGATAGTCCCATATGCGACCGAAATGTCGGCCTTGGTTTGATAATAAATTGAAATAGCTGCTTTGCTGATTTTTTCTACCTAATTGAATAAAAGTTGTCATTTCCGGGTTATAATTCCTGTATATATACATATACTTTAGTTAGCCTATATGCTGTATATATTTATCTATATATAGCATTTATGTGTGTGAATGTTTTGATAATTTTAATAGTTTTATGGCTTTTGTTGGCTTTTTTATTTAAGCCTTTTGTTTAGGAAAATGGGTTAGATGGTGTGATTAACTATTTGTTAAGTAGAATGATAAACAATTCGAAGATTCACCAGGACCAGGATCAATATTTGAAAAATAACTTGGCCAGTCATAAAATTTTAAAGCCTTGTTTACCCAACCACTGATTTTTTCAAAGCAAATCTCTGTTATTTACATTAATTAAAAAAAAAATAATACTCTTGAATAGTGTCAAACGGTGGCCTGTGGTATGGAAATTGCATTTTTGACTAATAACCGATTAATTTATTATTATAAATGAATATTCCTCTGTTTAAAAAATTTATAACGACTGATTCATATTAAAATTACAAAAAAATCATTTTTTTCTTTTTTTCGATTAAAATAAAGTGATTTTTTTTTTTAAAGCGATTAATTTTATTTACTAGTTGGATAATCTCATTATAACTTAAAAAAACTTTATTACTCTACAAAAAAATGTGGATAAAAAAATATTTATAAATACCTTTTGTTTTGCTGGAGCCTTTAGTAGTGTCAAAGGGTAGCCGATGATGCCCCTTAAATGATCACTTGTTTATTCACCATTAGTTTATTATTATTAAAAAGTTATTTTCACGTTTAAAATTAAATATAAAAACTGATTAATCTCACTGAACACACGGAAAGTATTTTTTCTCGATGGAAATAAGATGACACATCGTCAACGTGAAGAGCTCCAGGTGAGTTTTATTTATACTATTTGTTTCAAAGAGAATCTGAAATTAAAAATATTCATTAGATTAATTGAAATAATTGTTTGATTAAAAATAAATATTTATATCACATGAAAATAATTACCTGGTGTTTGATCAGCAGCTGTCAAAATTCCTTGATTCGATTTCTTATTAACGACACATCCGATTTAATAAAGATTATATTCATTTTGAAGCTCATTTAATATAGAATGAATATAGATAATTAGTTTAGGTTGAAACGATTTTCATATTCAATTAATTTAATATTCTTTGCGTTGTCATCTTATTGCAATGAGAGAGGCGGCTCAGGCAAAGAGGTTGAGATGACAAGATCAGAGAGTATACATTCAATGCCAGTAGCCACAGGTATCCAAAGACAGGACAAAGCGAGCTGAAAATAGATAATAATATTTTTAATCATTTATTTTACAAAAAAATTTATTATATGATTTTAATAAAACTATTATTAAATATATTTATTTTTTGCAATTAAATATATAGAGGGACATTAAAATAAATTTATTTTTTAAATAATAAAATAACTATTGGAATAAAAATTAATATAAAAAATATGGTGTGACTGGTCGCACCAGATTTTTTTGTGTCGAGATGTATTTAGTTTCCGCCGTTATATTAGAATTGAAGAGGTAAAATTTATAAGTATGGGAAAATATTTATATTTTGTTACCATGGTAACTATTTCTTCTATCTTTCCTATGAAGTACAAGAGTAAAGTGGTCTTCAAACAATTTTGAGAGCAAAATAAGAATATACATTTGAAAGAGCATCTAAAAAATTAATTGATTTTTGAATTTTAAACAAAATCGTTAGAGTGAATTTTGAAAAAAATCGAAAAAAAAAAAACTGAAAAAGTACATCAGTCAAGTATTAGTACTATTTGGCCGATTTTGTTCAAAAGCTTCGTGTCAAGTCCCATGGGGGGGGGGGGGGGGTGTGCCTAACTTAAATATAAAATTTCAATCTCCTAGCTCTTTTCGTTCTTGAGATATTTTGTTCCCAGGACACACAGACAGACAGACCATGTTGCGACATTTTTATTTATTTATTTATTATTTTATTTTTTTTTTTTATAAATGTAGTATTTATTTTGAGACAATTTTTTCGAAGCATCATTTTGAAACTAATTTGGCACGGATGTTGTAGGCTATTTAAGGAGGGAGTAGGTTACCTCTAAAGCTAATATTAATAATTGATTTCATATCAACCTAAAATCTTTGAAAAAATATTAAAACAAATTTATAAAATCATCAGTACCAATAATAGGTAGAAAAATATTCAAATGTAGCAACTAATTTGGGACGGAGAGAGTATTTAATTACAATATAAGCAGGGATGGGCAAGTTACTCGATTTTGAGTAACGAGATACAAAATACCAATTACTTCAGATTTTTTGTAACGAAATACAAGATACCAATTATTCACGGGTTTGTGTAACGAGATACAAGATACCAATTACGTATTTCAAATACATTGAAAATACCAATTACAAACAAATTTTTCCTTGATTTTAAAATACTTTTTGGAGGGGTAATTCTGGAACTAGTACCCTGCACGGGTACGGGTTGGCCCGTAGGCCCGTTACCCGCCCGGCCCGCGGGCTTTGGAGGCCATGAAAAAATTACGGGCGGATACGGGAGGGTAGCAAGTCTAAATAAACGGGTTCGGGCGGACGGGCATGCAAATGAAATTATTTTAAAAATTACTAGACATTCGTTCAGTCATTCACTAAATCTCGGGCGGGAATGGGCGGGTTTGAAAAAATTCCGGGCGGGCCTGAAGAATGGTAAAAAATAACGGGCCGGGTACGGGCGGGAAGTCAAAAAAAATACGGACCGGTCTGGGCCAAAAAAAAATCGGCCCGTGCAGGGCTCTATCTGGAACCCTAAATAAATTTAGTTTAGGAAAGTGGCAGCTAAACTTATATTGGAGAATACCTTTGGAAAATCGAAAACAATAAATTATTCATGACACTAAAAAAAATTTATGTATAAAAATATGAAAAGGTTTAAAAAAACCAAGTTTTCAAAAGTTTTGTCGGATAATCTGGAACTTGATGGAGAATGAATAAACCCGCAAATGAAAACAATCTTTCAACTGGGGCAGAAGAACAAAGATTTAGTCGTTGAGAGCTGGTTGAAAGAAGAAAGCAAAAAGTTTTTTAACGAAGAGTGAAAATTTGGCGGATTGATTGACTTCTCGTTACTGGTTTTTACTAAGATCTGGAGCAGAGAACCCACACGACGATTACATACAGTAATATTAAATAAATTAAAACGATTTCAGCTCCCTCTGCAAGACTTTTTACACTGCGGCAAATTAAAAAAAAAAGTATTTGGTATCTCGAATTTCAGATACCAATTACTAAAAAATGTAATGAAATACAAGATAGAAATTACTTTGCCAATTCTGTAACGAGTTACAAGATACCAATTAATATTGTATTTGGTATCTTGTATTTCAAATACATGTAACTGATTAACGCCCATCCCTGAATATAAGCAGTAGTAAAATTCAAAATTTCTGTTTATAACTAGACCTAGCTTACAGTATGATAAACTAGACTCAAATTAAGAAAAAGTGGAAAAATTTGAAAACCAAACAATCCAAAAATAATTAAAACTTGCGCGACTAACTGCATATAACACTAACTCACGTTTTCGTTACGAGTTAGTAACTTGCGCGACTAACTGCATATAAGGGGAAGTGAGTTTTATTGGTGCAGGTCGAGGGTCCGGTGGCCTGGTGCAATGGATAGCACGCCTATGCCCCGGAAAGGCGGAGATCCTGGGTTCGATTTCCGGGGGCCATGTTTGGCCTCATCAATAAAAAACACTCACATGTCTTGTTAAAAAAAAAACTATTTTACATGTATAAAATCCATTTTACTTCATGTGAGTGAGAGAAAAAAAAATACTGTAGTTTTACTATTTATAAATCATTGTATATGCTATATTATTGCACCAACTCTATAATATTTAAGATATTATATATATCGCGTAGATAAGCCGCGAAACGGAATTTTATATAATTAGATATTACTTACTACTTAAGTAATATCTAATTATATAAATGTGTATGCTATATTATTGAGCCCACTCTGAGCAACATTTACACAGATCAAAGGACTGAAGATGGAGCATAATAAATGCACTGAAACTTTTCCGCCTAATTGGTAAAGCATTCAGAGCATTATGTCTCTACACATCATTAGAAATTCAGAGCCACAATTTGCACAACAATTAAAAAATTTCTAACAATGACTATAAAGACTTTAAAGGACATCTACATGTCCATTTTGATTAAAGTCATTATCATATAAGCCTATTTGGGAATAAATAATTAAGACCTTATTAAGTTAATTAAAATAAAAATAAAATTTAAAATAAAAAACTATAATTAATCAGCTTTTCATTTGTGTGTGTGTGTGTGTGCCTCAGTAACATGACACACGAGGCGCTAATCCCCTGATTACAATGTCATTTGTCATAACATGTAAGAAACATTTCTCCAAATATCAATTAAGCTCAACAAGAGGCATATTGGGATTAGTTGTCAATCTTGACACTTCATAAATTATTTTGCTTTCGTGGTGTTTTCGTTAAAGAAAAGCAAGTAAGGTAAAAAAAAGAAGTGTTTATGCTAATAAATCAAAATTTATATTTGAATACAGCGGATAAAAAAAAACGAAGGCATACAAAAAAAAAAAAAAAAGATGACAAGTGAGACGTAAAGTACAAAGGGTCTGTTCCAACCCTCTCATTTGAGAGAGTTTTCTAAAAGAGAATGGCTGGTAAATGTGTGCGTGCATATTGGGTATGTATATGTTAGGCGTGGGGTGGTTGATTTATGCGTGTCAAAATCAAACTGGCGGGTCCGGTTAAAGGAATCACCTGTACCCCCTTTTTGGGGGTAAGCTCAGGCCCTTCTCTCGCTATGCAAACACAAACACACGTGCCGTATATCAAGTATACGGCACGGCCAGTTCCTACCCCCCGAGGAGAGGATGATACCTGAATTATGCGCCGTCTGCCAACCCAAAATCCATTCCCCAAAAAACTCACCCCAACATCGGACTCTGGACACGAACGATCGTTTTTTTTTCTATTTGCTCTTGCTTGTACCCACGGTCACATTTCCTGATAAAAAAAGTTTTAATTATTTTTGGATTGTTTGGTTTTCAAATTTTTCCACTTTTTCTTAATTTGAGTCTAGTTTATCATACTGTAAGCTAGGTCTAGTTATAAACAGAAATTTTGAATTTTACTACTGCTTATATTCAGGGATGGGCGTTAATCAGTTACATGTATTTGAAATACAAGATACCAAATACAATATTAATTGGTATCTTGTAACTCGTTACAGAATTGGCAAAGTAATTGCTATCTTGTATTTCATTACATTTTTTAGTAATTGGTATCTGAAATTCGAGATACCAAATACTTTTTTTTTTTAATTTGCCGCAGTGTAAAAAAGTCTTGCAGAGGGAGCTGAAATCGTTTTAATTTATTTAATATTACTGTATGTAATCGTCGTGTGGGTTCTCTGCTCCAGATCTTAGTAAAAACCAGTAACGAGAAGTCAATCAATCCGCCAAATTTTCCTGGGTTCGATTCCCGGGGGCCATGGGATGTTTGGCCTCATCAATAAAAAACACTCACATGTCTTGTTAAATATATCTATGAATCAGTTAAAGTCCGAATCGAGGTATTTTGAATACTATTATCTTATTCAAATAATAGATCTCGAAAAATATTTAGCTAAAATAGTTTTACTAGATATAAATCAGTATATATGCTATATTATTGGACCAACTCTGACTTGTGAGTAGCATACACTCCAATTAGAGAAGATTGAGCAAAATAAATGTACCGAAACGTTTACGGCTAATTGGTAAGCATTTAGAATATTATTTCTTGACTGCCTCTGCCTCTACACATCTTTCAATAGAAAATTTTTAAAGGCAACGTTTAGATCACAAATCGTGACATTTTTCAAAACTTAAAAATTGTTAAAGTATTAGGCGTTTGTGCTCTGAGTATTTTATTTAAATCGAAAAACAAAAGATGATCTATATAAGTCTGAGTATATATTTGTTGCTATCTGAGCTCTATTAGTTTTTTAGAGAATTTAAATAAAACCCTGATGACCAAAAGTCTGATGACAAATTTTAAGTCCTGAAGGGGATAACGACTTGTAACCGAAACGTCGACTTTAAAAAATATTTCTTTGCATCATTGACTACAAATATCTCCTCCTTCATCAATATTCACAGTCAACTACTTTGTAAAATTATAATGAATGAAATTAAACCATCTCATCATGTTTTTAATAATTAAATCTTTGAATTTGTCAAAGATTTATATATCAGCATAAATCTAATTTAAAATTGAATTAGAATTGTAAAAATTTGAAGAGTTACTCACCAAATGAAAGAACTATGCAATTAAAACCGTCGAGCGCTCTGACTAGGTGTAACAGGGACGGCTGCTCAGCCTTTACTGTTTTGGGAAGGAGATATCCAGGTATGCCTTGGCTCCAAAACCTGTATCAACAAGAAAAAAACCATATAGAAAAGTATATCTATATATATTCGTATGTGTGAGGATTGTATGTGTGAGAGTGAGCACAAAGGGATTGTTATTTCATTTCCTATTTGAAGCAAAGCAGGTATTTAAAAATATTTCCAATTTTAATAATTCAATATCTGAATGAAATACAAATTATCCTCTATGAATACCTGTTAAATTAAAATAAGTAAAGAAGTTTAAAAAATTATCCGGCTATTTTAATTTGGCATGAAGACAAGATTTCATTTTTTTTAATTTCATAATTTTTAAAGAGTTTAAAGAATTATTATAATTTGTGTTTCTTTGTCAAATTGCGAAGTGCAGTTAATTTTAAATACATCTTTATTTTCTCTTAATATATAGTGAAAAAGTATTAGATTCATGCCAAAAATTCAAAATCGAGATTTTGATGAAAATACACGTTTTGTGAGTTAAAAAATGTGGGCCTATCTCTCTCTGTATGTGTATGTGTGTTGAAAATAAAGTAAGAAGGAAAAGAACTACGAGGTTGAAATTTATATTTAAGTACCGACCCCTTAAAGCGTGAAAATAAGCTTTTAAATAAAATCGGTCTAAATTTAGTAGGCTACTTTACTGATGTACTTTTTATATTATAATGGAAGGAGTCCAGTTCACCAGACATATGATTAAATACAATTTTTCTAATATATATTTTTTTACCGATATTGATATACTGTATAAGATCTATAGAGATTACTAAAATAAATATGCGCCTACCTAAGAATTGAAATTTGTATATTAATCACCAAATATGAATCTAATTAATTATAAATACCGAGATATATAGACTAATAACAGATAAAAAGAATAAAGGCTCAAACAGACAGAACGCGAAATTCGCGTCGCTTGGCGTTTTTTCAACGCCGCGAAAGGGCGCGAAATGTTGTATAAGGCAAGACTGTATCATCCCCGTCACACAGGAGGCGAACTTACGCGGCGTAAACGCTCTCTTTCGCGCGACACCTTTTTTCGAGTTGTACAAATTTACAACTCCTTCGCGCGAACAGGCGAAATAATCAAGATGAATAATGAAATAAAAAAACTTATAGAGTTAAAAACACTTGTTTTTTCGCCTCTAACTAAATAAAAGTAAATAATATTAAAGTTATATTATAATCTATATTTAATAAGACTGTAATAAATGTTTTTTGTTGGCAGCCAATCTATGATTAGTAAAAAGTCCGAATCGAGGTAATTGAATAGTATTATCTTATTCTAATTTACAAGCCTCGAAAAATATTTAATCAAAGTTATCATTACTAAAATAAGATTTAAATAAAATCTAATTTTGCAATGATATTCTATTTCTTTCGTAATATAATACTTTATTTATAAAATATTTATAAATTCATTAAATAAAGGTTGTTGAAACATATACACAATACCGGATCGTACGCCCAGATTACGCTTCCTGTGTGGCTTAGCAAAAACGCCTTACGCCGCGAAATACGCGCGTAGCCTGAGCGTCGCGAATTTCGCGTTCTGTCTGTTTGAGCCTTAAAAATTAGACTAGATGATAAGTTAATAAAAAAACATGGGGGAAAAAAATAATAAATTTTTTTTTTTTTTTTTTTTTATTTCTAAAAGATCAAAAATGAGGTCGAAAAAATAAAAAACTAGAATCTTTTATAGCAGTTTTCTCTTTGAGAATAAAATAAGCAATTGCTTCCAAAATTATTTATGTATATAGATAGATATATACAAAATTATTGTAAACAAATTTGTCTTGTGATTTTGCAGGATGCTTTAAAGATCAAAGCGATTTGAATAAAGAGTTCAAAAACTTTGCCCTAATATTTTTCCAATTTCCTATTTTGAAGCCTAAGGGCATCGAAGCGAAGAAAAATGGATAAAATTTCTTTTGAAAAAAACTTTTCTATACCATAGAAAAAGGTTATATATTATTTTCTTTAATTATAGTGAATGGAAAAATAAGGACAAATAAGCCTCGGAAATAGTTTATAATAAATGAATATTTCATTATTACCAACACTACTTATTAATTGAGAGTCTGAAATAATAGTCTACTATTATTAATCAAGGATAGGTCAAATCACAATTCGATTCACAAATTTTCTATATACAAAGATTTGGTGTGATTGGTCGCACAGCACACAACCTAAGGTAAAATAAAATCATCTGTACCAGATTTTACGTTTTACCTTTTCGGTCATTAAAATTATTTCACTATGCACCATACTATACGATATATTTAAGGCTAAAACTATCAGGTGGGGACTTAATTGTGGCGCTCACTGTACAGGAGTAAAGTGGTCTTCAGAAGATTTCATTGGCAAAATGAGAATATATATTTTAAAGAGTATCTAAAACATAATTGATTTTTGAATTTTAATCAAAATCGTTGGAGCGAATTTTGAGAAGATCAAAAAAAAAAACTGAAAAAATACATCAGTAAAGTACAAGTACTCTTTGGCCGATTTTGATTAAAAGCTTATTTTCACGCCCTAGGGGGTCCCTAACTTAAATTTAAAATTTCAACCTCCCAATTCCTTTGATGCTTTAAATTGACCCAGAACCCAGATAGACCGTGTAGCGAAAACCACTTTTTACTTTCTCTTACCTATGTATATATGTAATATATATATAGAGAGAAAGTATTGGATTCATGTCAAAAATTCGATGTCGAGATTTTGATGGATCTTCACGTTTTGAGGTCCCCTGAATCCAAAAAAGTGGTTTTCGCGACATGGTCTGTCTG
Source organism: Euborellia annulipes (assembly GCA_023213315.1). NCBI lineage: Eukaryota > Metazoa > Arthropoda > Insecta > Dermaptera > Anisolabididae > Euborellia > Euborellia annulipes. The sequence goes on along the minus strand of JAKCPI010005420.1, from coordinate 13,067 downwards.
TGTGTCTGTCTGTGTGTGTGTGTGTGTGTGTTCAATTTTAAGCATGAAGGAATTGAGCTATGAGGCTGAAATTTTATATTTAAGTTAAACACCCCCGGGACCGGAAAAATAAGCTTTTAATCAAAATCGGCCAAAGAGTACTAGTACTTTACTGATGTACTTTTTCAGATTTTTTCGATTTTCTCAAAATTCGCTCTAACGATTTTGATTAAAATTCAAAAATCAATTATTTTTTAGATGCTCTTTCAAATGTATATTCTCGTTTTGCCCTCAAAATTGTTTGAAGCACACTTTACTCTTGGTGCATCATAGGAAAGATAGGAGAAATGGTTACCATGGTTACGAAAGGGGCGGTATAACTCGCCGAAAATTTTCTCGCCGAAACAAAAGTCGCCGAAAAAAAACTCGCCGAAAAAAAACTCGCCGAAAATTTTTTCGCCGAAAGTAAAAACTCGCCGAAAAAAAACTCGCCGAAAAAAAAGTCGCCGAAATTTTTCTCGCCGAAAGCAAAAACTCGCCGAAAATTTTCTCGCCGAAAAAAACTCGCCGAAAGCAAAATCTCGCCGAAAGTTTTCTCGCCGAAAAAATCTCGCCGAAAAAAAACTCGCCGAAAAAAAACTCGCCGAAAATTTTATCGCCGAAAACAAACTCGCCGAAAGGAAAATCTCGCCGAAAAAAAACTCGCCGAAAATTTTATCGCCGAAAACAAACTCGCCGAAAACAAACTCGCCGAAAAAAAAGTCGCCGAAAACAAACTCGCCGAAAAAAAAGTCGCCGAAATTTTTCTCGCCGAAAGGAAAAACTCGCCGAAAATTTTCTCGCCGAAAAAGAAACTCGCCGAAATTTAAATTTAAAAGATGAAATAAAAGTAAATATATTGCGTCCTCCTGGCCCCTCCTAGAGGATGCCAGAGGGGGGGCTATCTACCCCCCCCCCTCGGTCAGGGGCGGATTAAAGGGGGCGCGGGGGGGGGGCGATCGCGAGAAATTCAAAAAGTTATAAAAACTAGTAATCTAAAGAAATGATTTCCGGGCTTTAATTTCAATTGAATTTGTTACCAATCAATTTAAATAAATAGGAAAGAGGTCTTAGATGCCGACAAAGTCCTTAAATAAAAAAAAAAAAAAAAACGTTCCCCCCCCCGACAAAATTGCATTAATCCACCCCTGCCCCCGGCCTATGGGCGTAGCTATGCAATGTGATCTTCGGAATTATAACATCGAAATTTGTCGCACAACTAAATAAAATTCCTTTTGAACAAAAAGAATTAAATTTAAAAAAATAAAAACCAATTTTATTATTTTACGGCTGCTAAAAGTTTCTATTTAAAAAAAAAAATTATTTTTGTCTGTGAATTTATTTTCGGCTAGGCCCGTGACCCGTGGCTCAGAGAGAAGAGTTTAGCTTCTCATAACCACATGGCTGGGGTCCCGGGTTCGTGTCCTGTCCCAAGCGAAACAAATTTTTTTCACTTGAAATGGATAACAAACATTTGAAATAAATAGGGATGGGGTCTAAATGGCCTTAGATGCCGAAAAAGACATTAAACTATAAAATAAAAAATAAAAAAATATTTTTTTTCGGCGAGTTTTTTTTTCGGCGAGATTTTTTCGGCGAGTTTTTTTTCGGCGAGAAAATTTTCGGCCAGTTTATTTTCGGCGAGAAAATTTTCGGCGAGTTTTTCCTTTCGGCGAGTTTTTTTTCGGCGAGATTTTTTCGGCGAGAAAATTTTCGGCGAGTTTTTCCTTTCGGCGAGTTTTTTTTCGGCGAGATTTTCCTTTCGGCGAGAAAATTTTCGGCGAGTTTTTTTTCGGCGAGATTTTCCATTCGGCGAGTATTTTTTTCGGCGAGTTTTTTTTCGGCGGGAAAATTTTCGGCGAGTTTTTTTTCGGCGAGTTTTTCCTTTCGGCGAGTTTTTTTTCGGCGAGAAAATTTTCGGCGAGTTTTTTTTCGGCGAGATTTTGCTTTCGGCGAGAAAATTTTCGGCGAGTTTTTTTCGGCGAGATTTTTTCGGCGAGTTTTTTTCGGCGATTCATACCAGAGCCGGTTACAAAATATAAATATTTTCCCATACTTATAAATTTTACATCTGAATTCAAATATTCCCTACTGCCGGGAACTAAATATATGTCGACGCAAAAATCTGGTGTGACAGCACAGTACACAACTTTCGATTACCGAAGGTAAGAGAAAGTTGTGTGCTGTGCGCCAGTCACACCAGATTTTTTGGTTCAGGGGACCAAAAAACGTGTATATCTCAACAATAATACTAACACCAATACTTTCTATATACAGTATATATATAGGTAAGACAAAGTAAAAAAAAAATTCCATAGTAATTAACAATTTCCTAGAATCGGCAAATCCAAATTGAAACTGCTGTACCGGTTTATATATAAAGCTTTTTTAAAACTTTTATCTCGACAATCATTGATTAGGGACATGTTTATATGAAGGTTTTTTGTTCAGTTTCTATAAAATTGACATTCCCGTGAAACTCTTTAGATCCTAAATGTTATTTCGATGAGAGAGAGAATCTCTAAAATTGGACTGAAAATTAAAATATATCTGAATTTTAACCATTTGCATATTTTTAAGAGGTGCCGTTTTAAAGAAATTTTGAAATTGCAAAATAAGAGACATTTTCTATTAAAATTTATTTTCTCTATATCTCTAAAAATGTACCTGATGGAGAAAAACTGAAATGAATTCAGCATGAAAAATACTTCTAGAATCTCAATCAACAATACCTCATATCTTTTATTCTTGTGAAATCTTATAGACTCTCACAGAACATTGACACACGCCTGCTTTTATAAAAAAATTTTTTTTTCCAATATATGCGCACAAATCCGTGCCGCAACAACAATGACAACTTTGTGCCTAATTAGTTTATAAGCCAACTGAGGATGGACGAATAAATTTTGTCCGAAACGTCTCCCTTTCGGAATTTGGCATCCAAAGGCTCTCTTTATTTGCTGCACCTGTACCTAGCTCTTTTCCATTCCGAAAGAAAAAAAGTTCATTTTTGTCGACAAGTGTTGCATCTAGGTAAAATACATAGAATAGGGATATAGAATTTTTTATCTAAAATCTCTTTGTCTCGATATGCAAACTAAAAAGTTGTTCAAATTCAATTTTACAATCAATACCATATTTATTTTTATTTTATTTATTTATTTATTCTATATAGAAATGCCAACAATTATTTTTTAATTCTCTAAAAACAGAGGTTAAAATTTAAAATAAATAAATGGGTGTTAAAAAGTAATGTAAAAACAATCAGCGTTAAAAAATGCTATTCAAAATCACTTCCTTGCCTCAAATAGCTATTCTGTAAACAAAAATTTAAAGCCAAAGCGTTAACATTTAGTAAATAGTGTTAAAAATTAATGCCATGTCTAGAAGGTGCCTTTAATATTTTAACGCCGTTTTTAAAATAAAAATGGAGTCCTTAACCTAAAAAGTAAGGTTATGATTTTAATAGCTTTGAAATAAAAGCAACATGTTAACGTCGCTGTTAAAACTTTGTTTAGAGAATAGCATTTTTTTAACGCTGATTGTTTTTACATTACCTTTTAAAACTCATTTGTTTATTTTAAATTTTAACGTCTGTTTTTAGAGAATAGACCTGGAAATCAGGGTTAATTCATTTTAACACCTCCTTATCTCAAATTGCTATTCTGTAGTCAAAAACTTTAACCCCAAAGCGTTAACATTTAGTCAATAGTGTTAAAAATTAATCTCATGTCTAGGGGGAGCCTTTAATATTTTAACGCCGTATTTAATGCATAAAAATAGCGTCTTTAACCTAAAAAGTAAGTTATGACTTTGACAGCTTTGAGATAAAAGCAAACATGTTAACGTCGCTGTTAAAACTTGCTTTAGGGAATAGCATTTCTTAACGCTGGTGTATCAGATAGGCCTACTAGATTAAAAATAACAAATCAAGTTAGTAATGCTCATGCGCAAGAGGTTATCGAGGGGTATAAAAACACGCAGCTATCTTCATATAGATCGTTAACACCTGAAGCTAAAAAGTAAAATGTTAACGTCGTTATTAAAACTTTATTTAGAGAATAGCATTTCTTAAAGCTGGTGTTACTACTACGTTACTTTTTAACACCCAATTTATGATGTTAAATTTTAATGTCTGTTTTTAGAAAATAGACCTGAATGAGTGTTAAAGATATTTAAACAAATTTTTTTTCTAAGAATTCTGAAATGTTAAACAATAAAACTATCCAATTTTTGATCTTTCCTTTTATCTATGTAACAAATTTCATTTTAATTATTTTTTCTGATTGAGAAGGAAGATTTCAATCTTCTGATGATTTTGAATAGGATTAAATGTTTGAAATACAAGAGTCGAAGTGCGCATGTATGCGTGTTTATGGATTATATCAAGGGCCTCTGATGATAGATAGATAGACTGTTAAAATCGTCTACATACATTGTATATGTGGGTATTGTATACAACATATACATACACTACACCACCGTTTGACATGTTGAAAAAAAAAATAATTTAATGACAAAAAACAACAACAACAATAATAATAACAAAACATATATTGACAACATAAAAATGAAAAAATGGGTGTATGATTGAAGGGTAAAAAAAATACAATATAAAAACGAATACAAGTGAAAAGGATTTTTTTTTTTATATAAATAAAATTCGTAAAGCGTAAAAAAAATAAAAATGAATATTTTAACATTTCTTAGTGAATGGATAGATTTAAAAAATTTATAAATTCGCTCTTCTAATTCTTTTATAATTCACATACGCCCCTGGGGGAGAAAATTCGAATGCGCCACTACTACTCTGGGGTCCGAACCCGCGACGTTTGTTGTTTATGAGTTACAACTATTTATTTTCTCATTATTCTAAATAAAATTAAATAAATATTTGGCATTGAAACTTTTTTTTAAAACTCTCACTATTACTATTATCATACATAATTTAGGAAAATATTTTTTATATTTTTTCTTAAAAATGCTCAGCATGAAAAACAAGAAATTAGTGTATATATTGTCTTGGTGTTAGTGCAAAAACAAATGAGGACCTTCTCCTCAATATTATATTCAAAATAAGTATTGATTTAAAAAGTTCTGGCTCTTGAGAAAAAAATTATCCAAATTTTTTTGGGTACCTAAAATTTCTCAAATTTCATTTGAGCTTATATGGGTAATTATTGTAAATTCTAATTTAATTATTCAAATATAACCCAGGTAGAAATTCAACCTTAAAATTAGCTAATATTAAGCTAATTTTCTAAGTTTAAGCTTAAAATTAGCTAACAAAATTAGCTTAGTTTAAGCTTATTTTGTAACGCTTTTCTAAGCTAGCAGCAAGCTTACCGAATTAGCTTAAAATTAGCTAAAAAAACTAGCTAAAAATAAGGTTGTTTTGTTAGCTTAAAATAAGCTTGAAATTAGCTTAAAATAAGCTTAAAATTAGCTAACAAAACTAGCTAAGGGCAAGGTTGTTTTGTTAGCTTAAAATAAGCTTGGAATTAGCTTAAAATAAGCTTAAAATTAGCTAACAAAACTAGCTAAAAATAAGGTTGTTTTGTTAGCTTAAAATAAGCTTGGAATTAGCTAACAAAACTAGCTAAGGGCAAGGTATGGTATTTTGAGTTAAAAAAAAAGTATTTGCAAAAAATAAAATTTTTATTTAAAATATTTTTCCAACACAAACAAAAGATATAAAATACATATATATGGACCATTTATTTTGAAAGTGGTGTAAGTCCACTTTTTACAAAAAATGAGAAATCCCATAATTTATCAATATATATTTATTTTTAAAACATGCAGTTAATAAATCACCATGTTATATTCTTTATGAAACCAAGCACTTAGCACTGGACCTAAAAATCTAAAAAAAAATATTTAATCATTTAACCTTATTTCTTATTTATTTTATATGTAATAAATATACTTACATAAATGATGAATAGCGTCTTTCAGGGGGGGGGGGGCAAAAGAGATATTTAAAAAATTAGTTTGCACCCCTCGAATTTTTAAAACACAAATTTAAATTCTAAAAAAAAAATTCACGATCCTATCAGGCCTAAAGTTTAGAGTAGACTAACCTGACCAAAGCTGCCTGTGTCCACTCTAACTGTAAATTCTTTTGTTTACAAATGCTTCCTTTTTGGGTTTTTCCAGGTAGGCAGGGGGTCTTTTTTTTTAAATTATAAATAAAAGAGTTAAAATTCAAGAATAATATTAGGTTACTATTTACACTCATTCTAAGTAATTAAAAAATTCATTATTTAAATTTTATTTCATATACTGATACTCTGCCAAATTTATATTTATTAAGAATAATTATTCAAAATGATTTTTCTCAAATTAAAATTTTTTTATATACATTTGATAGAAGAGCAGGTGCTATGGAGGGGGGGAGGGGGTTTGCCTGCGGCCCTGGTCAGTACCTTAAGATAAAAGTAATTACTTATTCGAATACAATACAACCTTATAGTATCAATGGAATGCTTTAAGCTAGATATCCAAGATAAAAACGAACCTTGAAATTAGCTTAGAAAACTAGCTAAAAACAAGCTAATAATAAGCTAAAAACAAGCTAATAATAAGCTAAAAACAAGCTAATAATAAGCTAAAAAATAAGCTAATAATAAGCTAGAAATAAGATAGCACCAACCTAAGGAAACTAGCTAATAATAAGCTAATAACAAGCTAATAATAAGCTAATAATAAGCTAATAACAAGCTAATAATAAGCTAATAATAAGCTAGAAATAAGCTTAAAAAACTATCTTAGACTCTAAGCTTAAATAAAGCTAATTCTAAGCTAATAACTTGTCCGACTAAGATAAATTTCTACCTGGGAAGCTATTCAATAATATTATTTTCGTCTTTAAATTAAAATGTTTTTATTTTTATTTAATCTTTGAGTTTATAAAACCCTCGAGACTTACTCGGTTTTCAGCGCGTCTGTAATCCGTAACACTTTGCACTTGTTAGATACACAATGGATTTGTAAATGTCATGTAGATGAAAATGTATTAATATTAGGCCTACAACTAATTTGTATTATTGTATTGGTGCATATTTATTTATATAAAATAATTCCTAGCCAAGTACTTAAATTTTGTACCGAGATCAGAGTCACTGGTCACATTTACAATTTGTACCAGTGCATAAGGATCTCGGAGAATAAGAAGTCAGATTTATGTCCCGATTAAAAAAATTGTTTTTTTCTTGGGTTCCTATATCTGAAACATACTTACTTTGCCATTGGCCAAATGGTTATTCCGACGGCCATTTAATTAAGTTAAAAAAAAAAACTTAAATTTTGATTAAAATCATTAAGTATTAAAATTCTTCTCTGAAGCATAGTTAAATATGTTTTATTTCTAATAAAATTTTTAGATTTAGATAATTTATTTTGGCCAGTGATTCATATGAAATATAGCAGAATTCTCCACGTTTCAAAGCGTCTAACTCGAAATCATTTGTCTCGCACTAATTTTGACTTATAGTTGTTTGGAACACTAGAACTCATTTTTCTAACAAATCTCTATTATTTAATAATAATTAAAATAAATAATGACCAAAAAATAATGTATTTTATAGAATTTTATAAACAAAGTCAAGTGAAACAGCAAGTTGACAGGTTAACAAAAACAGAATATATAATATGTAAAACAGGCGAATCCGAACTCTTTTTTTTTATGAATCCGGTGGATGATGATAGAATGAGAAAAAAGAGGAGAATGAGAAGGAGGAAGATGCTGTGCTGGGAAGAAGACGACTGGCTGGCTGGACCATTGTGCTTTGCTCTCTCTCTCGCTCTCTGACAACAACAGGGGTGAGAGAGGGGGGTGAGTTTGACCGTTTGGACATGTTGCTTTTGCTTGGGAAAAAAAGAAGCCGTGAAGATGTGAAGCTGAAGCTGAAGCTGTTGCTTCTTGCACTGGACAATAGCTGGCGGCAGCCAAGGCAGGTTTAAGGTTTACTGGCAAAAAGGCCGACCTGTTCTCCTCTCTCTCCCCCCTCTCTTTCTTATATATATATATTCCGACAAAGATAGATATAAACATGGTCCAGCCAGAGGCGAAAACGGCTCCATCTTAGGGAGAAATACGAAAGAATTAAAAGTCATAAACTTTTGACAGTAATAAAAGAACAAAACGAATCTGTACTCATAATGTTCTTATTGATTACCAAATCACGCTAAGAAATGATTAGTAAATATTTTTAAAAATTTGGAAAAATTTACCTTTTTTTCTTTTTTAATTTATTTGGGGTTTCCAGCTTCTGTATTGCTTAAAATTGTTTATAAATGTAACAGTTCCAGCGTAGTTCGGTGTTAGTTTTTTTTATTTATTTTGTTTAAGGTCTTTTTCGTCATATGAGACTATATAGAACCTGTGAAATAAATTCTTCGCCAGGGACAGAATGCGAACCCCTGATCTTTGGCGTAATAGTTTTTAAACTACTAACAAGTAATTGTTAGAAATATATCAATAATTCCTCCACTTTATAGAATTAATAAAAGAAAAATTTCTCAACTTTTCCGGTGATATCAATATTACAAATTTTCAAATTTTTCCAATCAAGGATAAATGCATAGCCCACCGAAGGCGGAAAGCGCGACTAGTATCAAATTAATGTTTTAAAAGTATACCATTTTTAGATATTTTACTCACTAGCCGCGCTGCTCGCCCCTTTCCTCTGACTCGGATTCTTCTGGTCGGACCGCCATTTCTTAATCCGTGTGAAAAAGGATTTTCATAATCCATCGATACTTAATTATTTTCAAATATGTCTATTATAATAAACTCTAAACTCTAAATGAACTCACCAGAGTGATTAAAAATAATCGAGGGATCCACACGCCTGCAGCAGGTCTGCATAGTGAACCTTTAGGGACACACAGGGATCCACACGCCCGTACCAGGGACACACACAGTAGATGTAGATCGGACACACACAGTAGATCGCTATGTAGACCTGCTGCGGGCGTGTGGATTCCTCGATCATTTTTAATCATTTTTCCTGGGTCAGTAGCCCAAAGAGTAAAAATAAAAAAAAAAGATTGAGAAGAATTTAATATTTAATTTAATTTGTTCACTTAATTTATTTATTTATTCTTTCATTTTAAATGATTGGCTTTAAGAAAATAAAAAATAATCATTAGAACTATAGGTAATTCTAGGTGCAAGTTATAATAGATAATTAATAAAGGATGCATAGAGGCAGAGGTAACCAAGAAAAAATGTTCTGAATGCTTTCACCAATCAGCTGGAAATAATGTACTATCTTCAGTCCAATAATTGGTGTATATTTTACTCGCATAAATATACATACACTAGGCCTATATATTATTTGGTAAATATTGTAAAATACTTATTCAAATATATCTATCATCATAGATATATTTTACTCGCATCAATTACCATTCAAGCCTAAAAATGTTAATTATATACATCTATAATAGTATTCTATCTCAACTCTGAGCAAAATATACACCGATCAATGGACTGAAGATGGTATATAATAAATGAACCGAAAAGCATTCTGAGCATTTTTTCTTGGCTGCCTCTACCATACATTTTTTATGAAATATAGGTAATATTCTGTTTAATGTCAGAGTGATATAATAAAATTCAATAGATACAAATCTAGAGGATTAGAGTTTTATTAAATTAATTTTAAGTTTAAGATTTCTTTAAAAAATCTGAATGCAAAAAGCAAATTTAATCTATTGACTCTGATCATCACACTGGCATTAAACGGAATATTACCCTGAGTTCAATTTTTTCTAAAATTTAGAAAATGTTTTATATGTGAGTTATTTATCGGTTTAAGTTAAATAACATTTCAAAGTCGTCTTATTTTTAAGTAATATAAATTTTTGAAATTGTTTTGTTTAAGGGAAACAGTGTGGTCATTAGTTGAAGAGAAATGTTGTCTTTCTAGTCACACATACACACACACATGCAAGATGATCGATTAGGAAATTTTGAAAGGTGATTTGGAAGTCCACCTTCTCTCCCCTTCGTCTTCTTTTGCTTGGATCAGGTTTGTGGTCACAGATTCTGTGATCTTGGTCCATGGGGTGTGTGAGTCGGAGAGACTGAGAACTGACCTGGGCTAGAGAGAGAAAGAATCCCCATTCCTCCCCAAAAAAAAGTAGGGTGCAACACACAACACAGCCGGTAACGGCGAACTCAAAACGTGAACGACCGACCAAACGACCCTCCGTGTCCAAGAGGAGGTTGCTGCTTGCTGGTCGCGTATTGTCATCCCCCAAAAGAGAGAAAGAGAGAGAGCGAAAACCTGGTGGATACCTGCTGCTGATGCCCCCTCCCTCCCCCCTTTCCTCCACCCTAACAGACGGCGACGTTTGCAATATTTTATTTGGAAAAGTGTGAGAGAGAGAAAAAACCCTTAGCTATTTCAGAGAAATCTGGTTTTCCGAAATACCCCAACCGGTGCCAAAAATTTTATAATTAACCATCGACGGCGACAAAAAGTCTAGCTGCCAAGAGCTTTCTTTTTTTGGCAATAGATCGAATCTTTTTAAAAGTCCATTTTAAACAAAACCTCTAACTCTACTAAATAAGGGACAAGGAAAAAATATTTGTTTTTTATCTTTATTTTGCAAGCTAAAACAATTTGTATTCAAAAGAGGTGCATTAAAGGGTAAAGGGGTTAATTTCCCCTCCCCTGGAACCTCATTAATAAATATAGGCCTACATGCATTTTCAATTTCCCTTTAAATAAGGTCCAGGTTTATAAAATGTATTTTTAAAAAACAAATATTCCACCTCCTTTGGAAAACGTGACCTTGTTTTTGTTATAGGGGAAATTTAAGAAAGAAATTAAAGACAGCTTCACTCTTAGGAATATTAAAAATACTTATATCAATAAGTATTTTAAGAGTGGTATTGGGATTTGTTATTTTGACACATACATGAGCAATATTTTATGAAGAAGGATCTTGAAAAATTTGTAATGTCTCATATTTTGATTGATTAATAAATAAATTTATTAAACCAGTGGCGAAATAAAATAAAAAATTATTTTTAATATAGCAGAGTCGTCACTGTGATGATTATTTGAAAGGAAGTGGGGACAACCAATTATTTTCTTAACATTTATTATATGTTGAAAAAGCAATACCATCAGATCCCTAAGAGATTAAAAAAGCATTTATCATAATAAGCAATTATTAATAATATAAAATCTTTTGATAACTAACTTTGTGCAAATATTTTGCGCTTAGACTGAAAATGACTCAAATAAATTAGGCCGAAAAGTCTCACGTTCTCCAGTCAGGTAACAAATTTTTTATTCCTTAATAAGGAATATTTCGATGTCATGAAAATATCTGTTGACCTAAGGAAAAATAATTTAAATTAAATTCTAAAATTTTTATTTTAGTGTCTGTCACACTCTGAAAAATAATCGCAACGTCAATTTAATAATTGCTATCTTGGGACAATCTACAATTTTGAGTGCCTCTGGGAAGAAATATTGATATATCTTCAAAATATAAGGATTAATAAACTCAAAAATTACAATTTTGTACTTGCAAATCAATGAGTATCCCCACACCAATTTTTATTATTTTAGAGACGGGGTTTAAATGGCCTTCAATGCTGAAAAAGACCTTAAAAAAATTTATTTTTGTGCTTTTTGGTATCTGAGGCCATTTAGTCGTTTCCATATTTTTCTAAATCATAATTGGTATCCATAATAAGTTAGAAAAATTTCAGTGAACTTCTTATCACATGAGACGAAATCTCTACCCCTCTGATACTAAACAGGGTCTAAAGGAATAAGTTATAAATTTAAATTAATTGACATTTTTTAAATAATCTATTAATATTTGTGATTTGAGGAAATTTTTAAAAACTATCAAGAATGTATACATTAATTCTATGTCATTCCATATTTATTGAAGAATAATTGATTTTTGTAGGGGACTTAAAGCCAGAACATGTAAAATTGTTCACCAAAACAGTAAAGTGAGAAAAGTCAAATGCTTAACACTAGAAATGAACCCATTGGTTGATGAGAGAGAACTTATTACTGTTCCAAAGGGCAAGATACTTTTAAATACCTGCATTAAAAAAAAATTTAGATCATAATATTCTAACGTTTGTTTTTTATAGCTAAGAGAATACTGATAAAAAAAAATTCGAATATACAATAGAAGTTTTACATCTTTATTATAATAATTCGTTCTTCCCCCCAACATCAGGTGCATTCACCCTCAGTTTCAGGCCGCACTGCACACATATATAAAACAAAATTATGAATATGTAATTCTTTTATAATTAGCCATTTAGTATAAGTAAAGAAAAGAATAAAAAAAAAAAAAAAAAAACGGACTTATAAATAATAAAAGTGTATATGCATACAATCCGAGCTTAATTTAATTAAGACTTTATTCGTCTTAACCGTTTATGGCTCAACTTGCTTTTACGAATATTATTACAACTATCTTTTGTATATATCACGTCACATGCATGTATAAAACATGCACAGGAATTAACGAGTGCTAATGTCAAGGGGAATTTCATCTTTTCCTTTTTTTTTTTTAGTATTAGCAATTGAAAAACATTCCAACCTACGTGATTTTTTCCTTTTTATTTATTCTTAAGACAAATTGAAATTGGTTTTCCTTCCTTGAATAGAATAGTTTTTTATAATTGTTATTATATAAACATATTTCTCTTCAATTTTATATATTAAACTTTTGTTATAATAGTTAAAAAAAAAACGTCATAACTTCTCCATCCAAGTGTTTCTTGCACGATTGCTTAGTTCTTAAGGCCGTTCAGGAGCGACGTCTAAACGTACATTAAAAAAAAAAAAAAAAAAAAAAAAACTAGACTATTATAAGGAATTTTTCAATGCGGTTTTTTTTAATGAATTAAATTCATAAGAGATTATTGGGACATCGAGCTATAATTTTTTTAATGATTTATTAAAAAATTATCGTAATTAATTTTTTTGTTATCAAGCAAATACAAAAAAAAACAATCCATCCAAATAATCTTTTAATTTTTTTACTTTCTC
>JAKCPI010005418.1:0-14352 GCA_023213315.1 Euborellia annulipes | reverse complement strand
ACCGATTTGCACAAAGGAATAATTTCTGGAAAGCTAAAGAGTTACAGAATATCGTACGTATATGTTTTTTGCATTCAGAGATGTTAAAAAATTTTAGGGTTGTCTAAAGTTAAGAAAAAACTGAAAAAATTGAATTTTTTTTCAACATTTAGCCTTGTTTTGCACCACTAAATCACTTCTGATTGGGCAGAATCTCTAGATTTTCTATATATCTTAGCTACCTGTATATCTTTAAGAGAAAACATAAAAAAATCTAGAAAACTTAAAATAAGAGCCACTTTAGAGCAGGATTTCAATTAAAACGTTATATTCTCTATATCTCTAAAACTAGAGATATTCGAGCAAAACTGACGACATTTTTGGAAAAAGGACGTCGCATATACTCGGAGATCAGCTCAAAATACCCCCGGTACCAAAATCACTGTTAGCCTGTGCAGAGGCGTACAGAGGTAGTTGGGGGCCTGGGGCGGCACTAGAAGAAAGGGGGCCTTATATTGAATTTTTTTTTTTTTTGGGGGGGTGCTCATCTTTAAATATCCTTCTCCTCCATACACAAAAATATTTTTAAAATACCGCATATCCCTGAACCCCAAGTCCCTGGGCCAGAGAATTTTGTTAATTTTGTTTTTTTTTTATCTAAATTTTTCCGTTTTTACTTGAGCCCTGAGGCCCCGGGGCCTATTTAAAGAGAAATTTTCATTAAATTTTCTTTTTTTTTTAATCAAAATTTTCCCATTTTTACTTGGTTCTGAGGGCCCCGGGGCCTCTCGAAGGGAAATTTTTATTAAATTTTGTTTTTTTTTTATCTAAATTTTTCCGTTTTTACTTGAGCCCTGAATGCCCCGGGGCCTCAATTAAAGAGAAATTTTCATTAAATTTTCTTTTTTTTAATCAAAATTTTCCCATTTTTACTTGACTTTGAGGGCCCCGGGGCCTCTCAAAGGGAAATATTTAATTTTTTTTTTTTATATATATATGAGGGCCTATGCCGGCTCGGGGCCTGGGGCGGACCTCCCCCCCCCCCCCCTCGGCACGCTACTGAGCCTGTGTAATTTTTCCCAATTATGACAAAAAACTAACGCAATGGTTGTTTTAATTAATTTTTCTATGATCCCATCATGATCCTTCGATGAGGCTTATATTATCTTTTAACCTTTAAGCAAGGACCATTTTAGAATTTTTTCAAAATTTTCGAAGTGGTACTTTTTGAGAAAAATTAATTTAAATTTTTGATTTTGAAATTAAAATTTTTTTTTTATTAGCACCCCAGGTGTGTTGTATATCATTGGAAAGGGCGTCTAAAAAAGCTGTAAAATGACACCTCATTCATCTCTCTGTCTCATCTCTAAGAGATTTTAGAGCAATTTAAATAGATGTGGTTAGGGTCGATTTTTTTGCCATTTTTGACAAATTTAACCATTTAACCATATTTCTTAAACGAGTTGAGATATCAAGTTGAAATTGGGGCTTTTTCTTAGTCTCTATTGACTCTACCTATGACCCAAATTTCATACAAATCTGAGATGGTGATGTTAAAAAGTGTATCGATTTGACGTGGAAAGAATGACTCGGGCCTGGAAAGCCCCATATTTTCTCAATTTTTCTTGGGGCAAAGATCTTTCTGGGGGGGGGGCCACGAGCCTTCTGGGGGGCCAGGCCCCCCCCGGGACCCCCCTAGTTACGCCCATGATAGAGAGATATAAAATTTGGAAATTTAGTACATCAAAATTTTAATTTATTTTCTTGTCAGGTGAATACATCCCCTATTATTTTGAGAGAATTTCTTTCGTGTCAGTCAATCTGTTAGTTTCATAATTGTTTAAATATAATATCAATAAAAAGTCTTGCGATGTTTTTTTATTCATCCAATCAACCAGCAGCGCCTGCTCAACCGGCAACTCGCAACATTGCGATTAAATAAAAAAAAAAAATTTGGGAATTTATTAAAGAATTCATTTCATTCAGGAAAGTAACTTTATTAGTTTCTTTGTCGAGTAGAAGATTTATTTTTGCCATAAGCTGGAAAAGCTCTTTTCAAATTATTATTGAGAATTAGTCTAATTAGTTTAATTAAAACTTATTAACCCTCCCATCATTTTTTGATCGCCCAATTTAATAATGTAAGAAAAGATTCGAAAGGCTTTGGTGCTCTAGTTCTTTTTGTTATGCATAATAGTAAAGAAAGCATTCCTTTCTTGAGTTGTCATACTTTGTGCAATGAATCGCTCACAAGTATGATGCAATATTATTTTTATTTTAATAAAGAAATAAAAAAAAATCTGGTGTGACTGGTCGCACAGCAGACAACATTCTCTTACCTTTGGTAAGAAGTAAACATGGAAAAATATTTATTTTGTTACCACGACAACTATCTTTCATATGAAGTACAAGAGTAAAGTGTGCTTCAAATAATTTTGTGATCAAAATGAGAATAAACATTTTAAAGAGCTTCTAAAAAATAATTGATTTTTGAAGTTTAATCAAAATCGTTAAAGAGCGAATTTTGAGAAAATCGAAAAAACTGAAAAACTGCATCAATAAAGTACTAGTAGGCCTACTCTTTAGCCGATTTTGTTTAAAAGCTTATTTTACCGCCTTAGGGAGGTGCTTATCGTAAATATATAATTTCAATATTCTAGCTCTTTTCGTTCTTGAGATATTTTGTTCACAGACAGACAGACAGACACACACACACACACGACCATGTTGCAAAAACTACTTTTTTGGACTCTGGGGACCTCAAAACGTGTACCAGTATATGTATCAAAATGTCGACATCGAATTTTTGACATGAATCCAATACTTTCTCTTTTTTGTGGTTTTTGTCCCCCGCCCCCGCACAGAGTCCCCAAGGTATATCGAATGGTCTATATTATGATTTTCCACTTATTTTTTAGAATGGACAATAAATCAAAACTGAAATGCTAATTAGTAAATATTATTAAATCTAAAGGTTTTAACAAAAGAATGGTTCTAATAAAACTTCAAGGGAATTAAATTTGCTATGAAATGAGACAAAAATCAGCTTTCTACCACACTTGGTTTTTGTTTTATCAAATAAAAACTGCGAATTTTTACATAAAATTGCACTTTTTTTTCAAAATTTTAACCCCAATGAGGCACGGGTTAACGTTATCCAATTTAGCTAAAACTTTGCCATTATCATTTTCTAGCCAAAAGGCAACTTTTAAGAGGTTCGGCCGAAAGAAATGAAAAAAAAATTTTGTTTTAATAAATCATGAATGTAACTATTATTTGATGTTATATTATTCAAATAAAGAGGATATTCCAAGTGAGTTGTATGTTTACTTTTGGAACATGCTACTATTCATGTCTTAATGAATGCGGTAAAGTACAATTTTATCAATTAGTTTTAGTATGCCGTGAGATAAAAAAAAAAAAAAAAAAAAACAAATTGGAAACTGCTGCTCTAGTTATTTCTTAATTATATTTATTCAATTCTCCTTGAGAATAACGTTTCTCAGTTAATGTTATCGTACATGCATGTTTTATGCCTAGAATTCCAACTTTGCCTTTTATTAATCTCAATTTCATCGATCTGATACATTTTAAGGTAAGTGAGATAGACAAAACAGTTAATTTCATCATATTAGGTAATTAACTAACCATTTCAATATACAATCCGAATAAAAAGTTCACATATGTTTATTTTCCGCCGATATATTAGAATTCATCTAACAATTGTAAGACTTTAAACGATAACTGTTATTCAGTGGCGTAGCGAGCTTACTCGCGCCCGGGGCACAATACCTTTTTAGCGCCCCCCCCCCATTCGAAAATAATATTTTGTATGTAAAATATACAAAATTATTATATTACACTGGTACCAAATTTAAAATATATTTTCCAAAAATCAATTATAATAATTATAATAAAACTATCCAGCAATTTTATGTTTTGAGGACCATTTGGCGCCCCTTTGTGAGTAGCGCCCGGGGCATGAAGACCCCCCTTGCTCCCCCCTCGCTACGCCACTGCTGTTATTATGAAAATATATATATTGGGGTCCAGGCATTCTTATTTAGACCATTTGGTATTCAAATGGCTTAAATTAAATCACCGGACTGCCTGGGATCCGAACCCTCGACCCTTGGTATACAAGTCAGGCGCGCTACCAACAACACCAAGCCCGAGGGCAGAATTCAAGATGTAAAATTTATAAAAGTGGAAAAAATATTTATATTTTGTAACCAAGGCAACCATTTCTCCTATCTTTCCTATGAAGTACAGGTACAAGAGTAAAGAAAGTGTTCTTCAAACAATTTTGAGAGCAAAAAAAGAATATACATTTAAAAGAGCGTCTAAAATAAATTGATTTTTGAATTTTAATCAAAATCGCTAGAACGAATTTTGAGAAAATCGAAAAAAACTGAAAAAGTACATCAGTAAAGTACAGACCTATTTTGTTCAAAAGCTTCGTGTTACGTCCCAGGGGGGTACCCAACTTGAAAGCTAACCAGATACTTAATCTCAAAAGAAAGAAATTCCGAAATGTCTAGAAAAAAAAATTCACTTTAAAAAAAAAAAAAAAAACAAGCTTACGTCAACGGGTTCAAATAAGAATATTGGAAGAAAAAAAATCTTATTATTACATTACCTAAATAATAAAAAGTTGAAATGCAACAAACTAGGAATTAATTTTTAAATTAAATTTTTGAAATATTTTAAATTATTGAGAAAAAAAATCACCTAAGCAGCAGAACGGGAAAGGACTAGAAACGAGAGACCGGCTTGATCGCTTTGCATCAGATCTTTCTTTTTTTTTCTTTTTCATCATTATTATTAAGATATTAAGAATTGCCTTTTACACTAACGATCGATTAAATTTTGTTTACCACAGCAGACCCTTTTCATCGGCGGTCGGTTTGTGTTGAAAGGCCCTTTTTTTAATTTTAAAAACGAGTTTTTAAATTTAAGTGGAGCAGATTTAATTTATTAATAATATGGTTTTTAAGACTTAATATATAGGGATTTTTAAAAAAAATATCACTATAAACATAAATTCATTCAGGTGAAATAAAGATGAAATTACTGTCAACATAATAATAATAAGCTTACATTTTTCGTATCTTAATAATTTTGAAAAGAAAAAAAAAATTACTTTTATTAATATATTGGACAAAGTTTTTATTTGAGAAAATTTATTAAAGTAGTAAAATTTTTAATTAAATAAGAATCTAGATCATCCTTACTCAATTTTTATTTTTCCTCGAGCTCTCGTTTGCTCTGTTAAGCGGGCCGTAAAATTCCTGTTTTATTTTGGTATATATTTGAAGCAAGGGTGGATACAAAAAAGGGGGGGGGGGGGGTAATGGGGTAATCCCCCCCCCCGAGATTTGAAAAAAATATTTTTTTTGGAAAAAAATTGTATTTTTAATATAAAATTTTAAAAACTAATACTTAAAAATTTGATTTGTATATATATTCTGGTAAATCTATAGAATGCACCTTTAAATTACCGATAATAAGAAAAAATTGTGTGCTGTGCGACCAGTCACACCAGATTACCCCCCCCCCCCCGAAAAACTCTCTGGATCCGCCACTGATTTGAAGGAGGAATTGAAAAAATGAATTTAAAAAATGCGGAAATAAGAAAAAAAGTAAAAAAAATTTTCTAACTAAACTTTTTAAGAGTTTGGATATTTGTTATCAAAACAAAACCAACCTCTCTATTGTCAAGAATTATTTAGCGATAAACGATAATTGATTTTTGAATTTTAATCAAAATTGTTGGAGAGAATTTTGAGAAAATTGGAAAAAAATTGAAAAAATACATCAGTAAAGTACTATTACTTTTTGGCCGATTTTGTTCAAAAGCTTTTTTTGAGTGTCCGTGAGGGTGCCTAAATTAAATATAAAATTCCATTCACGTAGCTCAATATCTTCAAACTTAAAAGTGTTACACACAGACAGACGCACAGTTAGACGGACAGACCAATTTGACGGACAATTTTGGACTCAGAGGACCTCAAAACATGTAATTCCATCAAAATCTCGACATGATGGCAATACTCTATATTACATATATAGGTAAGAGAAATTAAAATGATATAGATTTATATATGAGAGTAAAAAACGTTACAATAATAAAAGAGGCAGTCGAGATGAGTCTCTACTGTCTAATCCTCTTTTATTTTTAAATACAACAGCCACCTCACTATTTCATAAAAACATGTTATTTGTATTTATATTTAATACAAAAGTAAGCAGCCAAAAAAAATTAAGCCTGCGATTTTCAACAATTCCCGAGACGTTTCGGGAAACTTTATTCTTCCATCTTCAGCCTTTTAAATTGTGTATGCCCCGGAAGTCTCGGTAATTGTTGAAAATCGGATGCTTCATTTTTTTTGGCTGCTCTGCTCCTCTTCATTTTCCATAAATCATTAGCCAAGGTTTATATTTAAAAAAAAAAAAAGAAATAAATTCCTTTCTGATTATTTATAAAGATTTCTCACTAATTTATTACTATTTTCGAGACATATTTTAGAAAAATTTGCGGGCATTCGATTTACCGGTTTCTTGACGTTAGCAGCTTGCAAAATAACGATAAATTATTTTTAATTAATTAGTTTAAATTAATGCGAACTAGAATCAAGGTGAATTTTAATTTATGATATGAAAAATATTACTGACACGATATAAATATAAAATATACCTATGTATAAAAATAGCGAGATTTTTAATCACAGATTTCATACGAAAATCGAATTCAATAAACAACGTTGAAAATTTATGAAAATGAAATTGAGATGGGACATGAAGATAAAATATCAGTTAAATCGAGGATATTTTTTAATAGCTGAGAGCGATTCAGTGACCGTGACTGACCCCAGGGGCAGAGTCAAGGACGAGGATCGATCTCACAGGAAATGGAGAAGAGAATAAGAAGTCTCCTCCATCTCTCACTCCCCTCTCTCTTTCTTTCAAAAAAGAAAATGTTAAAATTAAATGTTAAAAATTTTAAATATGAAATATACAGTAAAAGGAATAGGTGGTATATTACAATTAATTTCTCTTCAATGAATGAGTAATGATGAGGCTTCTTGTTAAGTTAAATTGAAAAAAAAAAAAAACACTATTTTAAAAAGCTTTTATTTTTGTTTTTTTGAAAACATTTTTTTAGTTTTTGAGATAATCCACGAAGAAAATGGCCCTTCTGTCGAGATAGGTCTTTTGTGTTCTTCGTTGATACTCTGTTTTCGAAAAAAAAAACATGAAAAAATAAAAACTTTTTAAAATAGTGTAATTTCTCATAACATGACAAAAAATATTAGAAATTTTTTGAAAAAAATTAATAGCTAAAGGTGATATACGGTAGATTTTAGTACAATTTTAGTAGATTTCTTAGGGGGGGGGGGCCTCATGGCCTCTGGAATCGAACTACAGGATCTCCACCCTTTCTGGAGTAACGGTGTGCTACTAAACTTCAGGACCTTCCACCAACGCTTACAAATACTCAGATTTCCTATGTAAGCAAGTTGGCCGTGTATTTCTCTAACAAGAGATTTGACCTAGAGAAATCTCACTTGTCAGTCGCTTTTTATACCAGGGGAAGGACAGACAACTTGGTCAGGTCTAACACCCCACTGTTCCAATTGAAATAAATAGAAACGGGGTCTAAATGGCCTTCGATGCCGATAAGGACCTTAATGAAATAAAAAAAAAAACACCTCACTGTAAGCCCAAAGCTCGAAAATTATTTAATTACAATTTTAGTGAAAGAAATTGCATCGATCTGGCTGCTTGGGTTTTTAAGTAATCATGACCACACACACACACACACACCAAACTGGTTTTCAAAATTTTCCAAACCCTAAGTTAAATTTTTCACGATAAAAATACCTTACTATTACTATTATATAGGATGGTAGTGCGGAAAATTAAAATTCAGTTAATGTCACTAGAAAAACGACAATGAAAATAATTTTTTTTTTTTTTTTAAGTCTTTTCGGCATCTTAGGCCATATAGACTTCAATCGATACAAATTATTTACAAACGATATATATTAGGGGGTTCAGGCACATTTAATTATACCATTTGGTATCCAAATGATTTAAATAAATTCATCGGATTGCCTGGAATCCAAACCCGCGCTCCTTGGCTTCCAGACAATCATTGACATCTAACCTCTCGGCCACGCCCCCCTTCCACGTGGGGGATTAATATTTAGATGCCATATTATTAATAACTCAACACAATTTAATACCTTATGTAAATCTTTAGAGAGACCTCTGCAAAATGGATGAGAAAAATGAAATTGCCATTAAAAAAACCAAATAGAGGGAGAAAAATAATAGAAAATTATTCTTTTTTTTTAATTTACTCTAAGGAATAACTTTGCGTAGTATTGTACATACTGTATATCGATCGATGAGATGGAATCATCCTCAGTATAAGAAATAGATGTTTTGCCAATCGTCGCATACTCTCATTCAATATGACAAAGCAGTAAGCGTTCCATGAATGCAAATTTTATAATGGATAAATCGCAAAGTTATTTAATTTTTGCCCGACCGTCCTTAGAATAAATTGATCTTCCTTACAGTCATTATACAATGGATTGGCTATTATCTTTTTATCTGAGAAAAACAAATAAATTATATTTACAATATATTAACTTTAATTAAAGTTGAGACAAATGTATAAAGAATGGTTATTTGATAGAATTTTAAAATTTATCTAGTCTAATTTTTTTTTGATTGACACAATAATTCATTAATATAAAAACGAAACTAATAAATCTTTGAGTGAAAATGAAATATTAAATGATTCCGGTCAGGAGGTGAGGTGAACCTGACATGAGATTAAGTAATTGCTCGGGCAAATTATAAGTATTAAAATTATAGGCGAAAAAAAAAAAATTCTTGTTCTGATGATTAATAATAATAAAGAGAATGAATCAAATTCACCGGTTGGATTCGCATAATTTGCCAGACAGGCCCTCCAAGTGTTTTGAATCGTGACTTTGGTTGGATCAAAGCCAGCCAGTCAACTGGAGGATGATTTACAAGAGCATATTAGAATTAGAAAAAAAAAAAATCAATTTGGAAACGAAAACCCAACAGAGTCCTAATCAAAAACAAGTTGAGAGAACACTTTAATAAATTACTCTGAAATAAAGAAAAATTTTTTTTTTGAAAACTTGAATAACGCCCAATTATATAATCGTGTGATTTGATCTCTTCAGGAAGGGGGAGGGGGGGGGGGGGGTAAAGAATTTTTCCATATCAAAATTTCGGCATCTGAGAATGCATTCGAATTTCCAGCGTCTCGAAAAGCCGTTAGGAGACGATTGATTACCGAGTTACTGGAGGCGGCAAGAGATGGCGTTAGTTTTTCCCATAGGAATACAAGGGATTTATCCCATTTCATTTGAAAGATTCCAGCTAATTGATTAAGGGTAAAAAATTAATTATTTTTTAACACAATGATTACTAATTTAATTATCTATAAGAAAGTGAGCGAATTTTTTAAAAAATATCTTTTATTTAATGCGATTAATCTAAAATAAAAAATTTATTTTTTCGAAAATCGAAAAAAGGGCTTCTATAAGTTGTAGATATTTTAAATAGCTTTAATTTAAAAAAAATTTGAGGTCGATAGCTTCAAAATTGTGGCCGCTGGAATCTCCCAAAATTAGCACCCCGTGACGCGCACCTTAATTAGCGGTTACTAGGGTTTTTTTTATGCCCGTTTAGCTACCCGCCCTTGGGCTAAAAATATTTACAAATTACTTATTTATCAAATTAATATAAACAAAACAAATCTAGTGTCCTAGGGTTAAAAAAATTTTGAATTGTACAGTTGGGGCCACAAGTGCCTTATGTGCTGGAGAGTGGAGCCTTGAGCTTAGGCAACCAAAGTGCTTTGCCCTCGGAAGTGTTGTTTCTCCTTCAGGTGCATTAAAAAATGATTTATTTATTAAAATAAATAAATCATATTTTTTAACGCAATTGAAGGGTAAAAGCGTATTAATTATGAGACAACACATTCGACGGCTAAGCATTTTGGTTGCCTAAGGTCAAGGGTCCACTCTCAAGCATATCAGGCATTTGTGGATCCGACTGACACATAGGCCCAACTATGATTTCAAAATAATTAATTCGCAAATATTTTCCCGTTAGAGAAGAGCATTATAAAAAATTTCTGACCGTGAAGGAGGAGTAAATTAATGACTTTTCTTGTTTGTAATCACTTTTTAAACTAAACTTCTCTCTCTTATATTTTTGTATGCACTTTAGGAATGTCAAGTAAAAAAAAAAAATTTAAAAACAAGTTCCCATTGGAAATGAATGAAATCGCCCTGATGCTTTTTTGGTCAAAAGACATAATTAAAGTAAAGAAAAAAAAATGTTATTTGATTATGATGAGTGGCTTTATGAAGGCAAGCAACCATGAGGACACGGATATAAGAAAACTAATGACAACTCTTAAAAAGAATGTTCTTTTTTTATATTTAAACAAATGGGTTCTAAGATTTATATAATATAATATCAGATATTTAAATAAAAAAAAATCAATAAATTTTTTATATTATCCGCATTTTTTTCGAGATTATATTTTAACTCTCGGCCGTAGGCTCTAGCTGAAACAGCGTATTAAATAACATTTTAAATGATTTTTTTTATTAAAGATCTTTTTCGGCATCAAAGGCCATTTAGAGCCCGACCCTATTTATTTAAATTGATTTGTAGCAAATTTAATTTAAATAAATTTTGTTGCCTGGGACGGGATGCGAACCCGCGACGCTTGGTACTAAAATTTCATTTGTTTATATTTAGGCTCTTTTTAATGACACCTGTATGATTTTTTTTTTTTTTTAATTAACCAAAAATATCTTTTTTATCGTTGATTATTTCAAAAACTATTAAGTTTTCGAAAAAATGTACAAGAATAAAAGCTGTTTAAAATCGAGTAATGTATCATTATACAATATACCATGGGGAACATAAACATTTGCACCCTAACAGGTTTGCAAGACGCCTACTAGTTAGGCAGCCCAATCGACTCACCACTACATATGCAGTATCTGTGTGAATTTACCTGAGCTAGGGTTCTGAGGGTCTTTTATGATAGACCATAAACCAACCCTTTTGAACAATCTATATAGCGATATAGCGTAGCCTTTTCATATCAAATGAATTTGATCTCAAATTAATAGAATTTCAACATTTTAATTAATCTTATCTTCTTATTTGGAAAAAATTAACTTATTTCACAATTTGAACGTAACTTGTGTCCCAATTTTTAGTAAAATTGTTCCGATATCTATAGACCTTTATACCAGGTAATAATATCTCGGGGCGTTAAAATATTCTTATTTATATTCTTAAAAAAAAAAACTGTTATTTCGGATTTTTGTTACGAGAGGTCTTACAACATAGAATGTGGCATGTTCAGACAATAGATAAAATTTAAATAAAATAAGAGAAAGTAAAAATTTGCGAATTCTTCTTTCTATCTCGCAATGCAAGAAGCCAGATCGATGAAATTTAATAAATAATTCTTGCCCTAAAATTGGAGATCTGTTTCAAATTTTGTAGTAAATACTTCAACCGGAAGTAGGCCTACTTTACCTAAGATTATAGAAGTATTTTAAAAATGTAATATTTTTAGTAAAGAAAGTGAGAAAGAAATGCACTTCTCTTTTGAGTAGCAAAGTGGCGAAAATATATTTCAATTCTTTGCTATCGATTCTGGCCTATTAATTTGTTGCCCGGCTATTTAAATGTATGGTATATGTTTATAAAACTTTCAAACCCTTCTTACCAAGAATGGAATTAGGCCAATTTCAAAATTAATAACCAGATTAAAATATTTTTAAAAGGTAATTTTTATAATCTTAGGTAAAGTACTAACTACTTCCGGTTGAAGTATTGTAATTACTCCAAAATTTGAAACAGATATACAATTTTAGGGTAAGAATTATTTACTAAATTTCACCGATCTGGCTACTTGCATTGGGAGATAGAGAGAGGAATTCGCAAATTTTTATTTAAAATGTATCTATTTTCCAAAGGGATGGTTTATGGCTTCTTCATAAAATACCCTCAGAACCCTAGCTCAGGTAAATTCACACAGACACTGCAAATGTAGTGGTGAGTCGATTGGGCTGCCTAACTAGTAGGCGTCTTGCAAACCTGTTAGGGTGCAAATGTTTATGTTCCCCATGGTAACTAAAAAATTTCAAAATTTTTGAAAAGAATTTTTAGATAAACTACTACTTCCAGGTGACGCCAAAAGTTGATAAAAATATACTACTTTAGTGTAAGGAGTATATACAGTGGCGGATCCAGAGGTGTTTCTCGGGGGGTAATTTGGTGTGACTGGTCGCACAACACACAATTTTTTCATAATTTCAGTAATTTAAAGGCGTTGTTTGCCAGAATATAAATTCAAATCAAATTTTTAAGCTTTAATTTTTAAAATTTTACGTTAAAAGTAAATTTTTTTCAAAAAAAAAAGTATTTTTTTCAAGTCTCGGGGGGGGGGGATAATTACCCCCCCTTGTATCCGCCCTTGAGTATATACCGAATTTCATTGATCTGTCCTTGAGTTTTTAAGCAATCGTGTTCACTCACACAAACCCAAAGAGGCAATTCCAAAAGAATATAGGAGAATGTTTTGGAGAAGTCATTCCCGATTTATTAATGAAGGAACTTTTAAGACAACAATGGAGACGGCTAAGCATTTTGGTTGCCTAAGCTCAAGGCTCCAGTCTCGAGCACATAAGGCTCTGAAACAGTACCATGTCTTGTAGGATAATTTTGTTCAGTTTCAACTTCTGAAGATGAAAGTAATGACGAAACACGAATAAAGTGAATTAGTCCTATTTCTCTAAAAAAATCTAGAAACATATCACTTATTGTTGAAAATATTAGTTTTTTGGAGTATTTGTAAGAATACATTATTTTTTATTGTCCTTGAAATTGAAATTATGTGCTTTCAGATTTTTTTAGTTATTGATATGTCTAACGTTTCGACAATGAATATTGCCTTCAATAGGTATTTCAGGTGTTAATTTGTATACAGTACACTAAAAAAACAAATGAGAAAATTTTTACCAAATGTGTTTGTAATGAGTAAATCGATCTGTAGGGTTCTGAATTTAGTTCGAGGCCTTTATAAATAGAAAGGGATTAAACTAATCTGAGATCGCCTGATCTGATGCAAGCAAGACAAGTGGATTCGGACAGGCCAACCTGACTGACTCACTCACTCACTGACCTAGTGCTTTCAATAAAAAAAAAAAATTTAATTAATTTATTATCTGCTAATGGATTTTTCGGAAACACAAAATTCAATTTCAATATGATAAATTTGTTTAATTAATAGCTTCTATTAGGAGAGATTTATGGGTTAACTTTGAAAATGATTTTTTTTTTAAATCTTTTACAAATTTCTTCTATTAAAGAAATTAGCATTCGAGTACCACACCCTAAGAAAAATATTACAATACATTATTTATATAGTATATTTTTAAAATGTCATCTGTCTGATTTTGTGAGAATATCAGTCTTAACTGGATTAGAGGATTGAGTACTTAGTATAATATATCAAATCGTATACAAAAGAATAAGCAAAAAAATATGTAATCTAATTAATTGCCTTGGTTGAATCCACCACAATCTTTTGACGGTGAACCATTTTTTTCCCTATAATAATATAAATTACAAATTTTTTTCAACCATTCAACCGAGAAATTGTCTGATTTAAATTCGTTTTACTTATATTCTATATAATAATGACAAATTTTATATTCAAACAAGAATTTAACAATGTGAAGAAATTTTTTATGTTCTCCATTAATTACTCATGAGAAAAAAAAAAGAAAATAATTCTTTTTGCAAAGTCAGACTGGGACTGATTTAAAATTCGATTTAGAAGAAAGTGAAAAAAAAAAAATTAAATAAAAATAGATGTATGAAAAAATTCCTTCTCTAATTATATATAATCAATGGACACAATTGAAGAATTCATTTCTGATCTAATATTTTTATTGTATAAAAGTGAAAATGATTGTGTGAAATTTGTTGTAGGAAAAATGTAAGACAGTAGAGGAGAGGATCAGTGGGCCAGATTTATCAATAATAAATGAGGGCCTACAGAATACAGAGGCATCATTTGGGAGGGGGAGTTCTGGGGGGAACCCCCCCTTCAAATGCCCTACATATTTTGAAACTATTTTATTTAGAATAGTATAAAATTTAAAAAAGATCAGAGCTCTTGGGGGGAGGGGGGCAAAAGGAGCATTTACCCCCTCCCAAGAGCTCCCTACTCTCCCCCCCCCCAAGAGCTCTGATCTTTTATATTATTCTAAATGAAATATT
>JAKCPI010005417.1:0-24034 GCA_023213315.1 Euborellia annulipes | reverse complement strand
GTCCATTTACAATCAAACTTTAAATTTTTCATAAGAAACACTTGTTTAAAATTTGGTGTTGTCTCTAGCACTCTCTTTATTTAATTAGAATTTTTCTTAAAAAATAATACTTCTTAACTAGTGCTAGCTAGCAGTTGTCTCAATTCTCTTCCCCTCCGCCCTTTTTTCTTCATCTCTTCTGGGATGGACGTTGTCGTCAATCAACTCTCTCTTCTTATCCACTTCGCTCCAGCCACTTCACTTGATCACTTTGCCCTCCTCGGGTCTTATTATCGCCTCTCGATCGCAACTTTCTCTTTCGTTCACAAAAGCTCATTTTATCTCCTCACATCACCATCTTTTCCCTCTCTTTCGGATCGTTATTAAATTAAAGTAAATTGGTGGATAAACCGAATTAAATGAAATAGGGGATCCAGTCGATAGTTTATAAAAAACATTCACCTTTTTTTTATTCATACACACACACACACACACACATTCACACAGTCTTTTCGGCATCTTAGGCCATTTAAGACTTTGAAGAAACCCTTTTTAAACAATAAATCAATTTGGGGTTCAGGCATTCTTATTTAAGCCATTTGGTATCCAAATGGCTTAAATAAAATCCGGGGTCCGAACCCTCGACCCTTGGTATACAAGGCAGACGCGCTACCAACTACGCCAAGCCCGAGGGCATGAAAAATTGTTGATTTATATGAATTTTAATCTAAAAATCTGGTGTGATGGAGCACAGCACACAACTTAACTTCGGTAATCGAAAGTTGTGTACTGTGCTTATCACACCAGATTTTTTGTGTCGACATGTATTTAGTTTCCGACAGTACGGTACATTCGAATTTCAAGATGTAAAATTTATAAACGTGGGAAAATATTTATATTTTGTTACCATGGCAACCATTTCTCCTATCTTTTCTATGGAGTACAAGAGTAAAGTGGTCTTCAGAAGATTTCAATCACAAAATGAGAATATACATTTTAACGAGCATCTAAAAAATAATTGATTTTTGAATTTTAATCAAAATCGTTGGAGCGAATTTTGAGAAAATCGAAAAAAAACTGAAAAAGTACATCAGTAAAGTACTAGTACTCTTTGGCCGATTTTGTTCAAAAGCTTATTTTCACACGACAGGGAGGGTGCCTTAGTTAAATATAAAATTTCAACCTCCTAACTTTTTTCTTTCTTGAAAATTACAATACTTTCATTTGATTCGAATACATACCTCGTTTTAAGGTTATAAATATTTCTCCATGACAAATGTGATGAAGGTGGGGGGGGGTGAATATTTATTATCTTTCTTTTACTTACCGCAGCAAGTGGACATTGTGTAGGCAAATTATTATTCTTGGCAATCTTTTGGTATTTGTCCGACTTCAAATAGGAGCAGCCATCTTGATTTTTTGTGTGAAGCAGAGCATGTTTACGGTAGGTTTTCCCACGCTTCTCGTAACCAATCAGATCAACCTAGAGAGCAACAAGACTGTCATTTGCATTTCAACTAAATACAGTAGAATCCTGATAATTCGTATCGCCACGGGATCGACGGTTTACTACGAATTATCCGGAATACCAATTATCGGGAGTAAAAAGTTAAAAAACATATTAATTCAAAGACTGAATTGTAGAAAAGAGAAGCTCTCAATTTCCCCTCTCTCTTCAAAACAGTACGAAGTAACGAGCTCTTTTAACCTGCAAATACGAATTAGAAGACGTTCTAAGTGACCCCGAGCCGAAAAATACCGAGGGGTCTGAAATGCATTGTTTTTACACCAGTTATCGGGATTCTCTCTGGGGATCTCTGGCAAATTTGTAGAAAAATACGAATTATCGGGATTGCACTGTATAACACAAAAATTAACACTAGTAGAAATACCGTGTTTATAAATTAAATTCTGCCAGGGCCAGAAGCCCCCATAAAAGATAAAGGGATATTTTCTTGATACAGTGTATCAGGGGCGTATATAAGGGGGGGCTGGTTTTTTTTTTCTTTTTTCCCCCCCCCCCCCCCCCCGAGGGCCCCCGCCGAAATGTTTGCTCCGCCCCGCAGCACGGAAAATTTTGGTTCCGCAAAAGAGGGAATGTTCCGCGGGCGGCACTTGGAAAAAAATGAGGGAACGTTCCGCGGGTGGAAAACTTTGGTTCCGCGAAAAAAATATTTTTCCCAGAAAAATTTTTGAGATCAGCCCCCCCCCCCCTCCGAAAAAATTTCTATATACGCCCCTGTCTACATACACTGCAGGGGCGTATATAGAAATTTTTCGGGGGCCCGAACTCTTTTAAATACCCCCCCCCCCTAATACAATACATTTTTAAAATACCGGATATACCTCAACCCCAAAGGGCCCGGCCTCTCGAAGACAAAAATTTATTACAAAATTGTTTAAGTTATATGTTAATATATTACATTTGTTTTTTTAATTTCTTTTATTTATGCGACGCAATTTTTCAAACAAAAATATAGATATGTTGAATGTGTATATTCCTCTATTTCTGACGTGCACATGATGAAATTACCTTTTCATCATGTGCACGTCAGAAATAGAAATTGACTTACCTGTCAATTAAAGGTAAAATTAATTAAAACGCCAGATGTTTATTTTTTTTCGCCAAGAGATTAAATAATTATTAAAAAAAAATAAACATCTGACGTTTTAATTAATTTTAACTTTAATTAACTTATCTTTTCAAAAATTTTGATATAGGCCTGTATATAAATTTGAAAAATTTCGGGGGGAGGGCTCCCCGCCCCCCCCTCCCTGAGTGTAGAGGAAAGTATATTCTTACCTTGACACCTTCTTTGATCTCTTGTCCGAGTTGCAACTGCCCGGTAATACTCAGCCAAGTTTCATTATGCTCGACGAATTTGACGTTTTTGAAATTGCATGACCCACTCAACGACTCAATATCTCCATTCTGGATGATTTTATATTCTCTCTAAAAAATAAAAATTAAATGATTATTTGCGAGGCTGGAGGCGATGACGAAAACGCAATGTGGTCTTCACGACTCTTGCAAAAAAAACCTTCCTATTTTTTTCTCATCCACACCTTTTTGGCAACATAGGCCAATTAAAAATTTAAAAGAAAACCGTTGGTTTTATTATTATCTATTAAGGGGGCAGGGATTTTTTATTTAAGCCATCTGGTATCCAAATGGCTTAAATAAAATCATCGGACTGCCTGGGGTCCGAACCCGCGACGTTTGGTATACGAGGTAGGCACGCTACCTACTACGGCACACCCGGGGGCCAAAAAATGGTTAATAATCCTTAGAAAACAAGTCCGTGTAAAGCTGGTTTACACGGGACGGATTTGAGGCAACTAGTTGATCGGGGGGTGCAACGTCTGTAGAAAATGAATGGAAACTGCCCGACCCCTTTCACACGCAGCCAACCAACTTTTATGCCTGGTTCATGTGCCGCTCCCCACTTGAAGTTGAATCAACTCAATTCAACTAAAAATGCACTACGCGCAATTTGGTCTTTCACATTAGTCAACTAGTTGCCTAGCGGATTTCAAAGAACATGGAGAAAAAAATATTTTCTCTAAGCTTCACACAGATTCCAGGTTTAGTTAGATGGATTTTGCGCTTTATAATAAGGAAAAACAAAATTTCTCTTATTCTTTATTAAAATTTATTGGCCAACTCGATGTGCAATCCAAGTTTCGTCTTATCAGACATCATCAGGCCTGCAATAAATATATCCCCTCTTTACCATATCATACGCAAAACATATTACAATATTACTTGTTTTTTTTTTAATTTTCAGTAACAAAAAAAAATATTTTTTTTTTTGATAAAATGTATTTTAAGACAAGTTTTTTTTTTCAGTAATTAAAAACAAGTAATATTGTGATATGTTTTGTGTATGACATGGTAAAGAGGAGTTATATTTATTGCAGGCCCTGATGATGGCTGATAGAACGAAACTTGGATTTCGCATCGAGTTGGCCAATAAATTTTAATAAAGAATAAAAGAAATTTTTTTTTCCTTATTATAAATTGCAAAATCCATCTACCTAAACCTGGATATCTGTGTGAAGCTTAGATTGAATCACCTGGTTTGAGATCCTATGAAATTAAAAAATATTTTGATATAGAACGATTTGTCCTGACTGATTCTGACGGGAAGAGCAGTTGATTCCACAAGTTGCCTGGTGTGAACACAAGTCTTCGGACGGCAATCAGTTTCGAGGCAACTAGTTGAGTGGAATCAACTAGTTGCCTCCGTGAAAACAGCCTAATAGTAGGGGAAGAGGCGGGTAAATGAGCATGGGCGTAACTAAGGGGGTGCCGAGGGGCTGCGCCTCCCCCCAGAAAGTTCCCTGCCCCAATAAAAATTGAGAAAATATGGGGCTTTCCAGGCCCCCGGAGGAAAGGTGGGCTCATGGCCCACCCCAGCCAAATTCTCTAGTTACTCCCATGTAAATGAGATATGGTAGAAATATGAGTTTTCGCTTGCTGGCATATGACGAGACTGGAAAACTACGTAGCCTAGCATCATCATTGAATCCCCTAAAGGGTATTTCTTTCCTAAGAAGTACAAGAGTAAAGCGTGCTTCAATTTTGAGAGCAAAATGGGAATAAACATTTTAAAGAACATCTAAAAAATAATTGTTTTATGAATTTTAATCCAAATCTTTAGAGCGAATTTTGAGAAAATCGAAAAAAAAAAACTGAAAAAGTACATCTGTAAAGTACTAGTACTGTTTATCCGATTTTGTTTAAAAGCATAGGTTTTCACGACTTAGGAAGGTGCCTAAATTAAATATAAAATTTCAAGCTCTTGCTTTAAATTAATAACAGACAGGCAGACCGACCATTTTACGTGTATTTCCATCAAAATATCAACATCAAATTTTTCACATGAATTCAATACTTTCTCTCTAAATAAGTATTGAAAGTTTTTAGTGTAGACCAGTATCTATATATCTATATATAATGTCCGTCTATCTGTCCGTCTGTCTGTCTGCCTGTCCGTCTGTCACGCTCTATTTGGGCAACTTCCCGTTGGAATTTTGAAATCAAATTTTATATGCATAAAGAGGACCTTTTCGGGATTCATAGGAAAATTATTTTCATCCTGAAATGCCTATAACTTTTTGAGTTATTAATTCTTAAAGTTACGATTTCTCCCCTAGGAAATGTATAGAGAAATATTTAAGTATTCTTTTCATTTGTGTATTCCATGAATGTAAACAAATCCTCAAGCAGGCACTGAATTGGAATGGAATAATAATAATTTTATTTTTGCCCTCGGGGCATGGCGTAGAGGTTAGCGTGCTAACCTCATATACCAAACGTCGCGGGTTCGACCCCAGGCAGTCCGATGATTTTATTTAAGCCAATTGGATACCAAATGACTTAAATAAGAATGCCTGGACCCCATATAGGCCTATGTATATTTATCAATAACGGATATCGTAAAGAGTCTTATATGGCCTGAGTTGCCGAAAAGACTGTGTGAATGTGTGTGTGAGTGTGAGTGTGAATGAGAAAAAGTGTGTGAATTTTATTTTTGGCGTAGAGGTTAGCGTGCTAACCTCGTATACCAAAATTCGCGGGTTCGGACCCCAGGCAGTCCGATGATTTTATTTAAGCCATTTGGATATCAAATTAATTAAATTAATTTCAAAATTTTTTAGTAGTTCTTTCTTGGTCAAATCTCACTGATGGTAATAGAGGACGTAAATAAAAGGAATTTATTCAATGAGATTTGACCAAGAAAGAAACTACTAAAAAAATTTTTTAAATCAAACTAAATAAATATGAATAAATCATTATATCTATGTGCAGTCCAAATGAATATGGTGTGCATTGCTTTCCACCAATGCAACGTTTGCTGCGCAATAACTTGTAATAATAAATAAGAAATTTGTAGCAGAATCCATAATTATTTCATTTATAGCGATAAAAGGGCATGATATTAAATAAAAATAAAAAGAAATACTCACAGAATGAACTAGAGAGAAGCAAAAGAGAGAAAACAAAAGAGAGGCGCGAATTCGCAGTGCAGCCGCCATCTTCGCTCAATCCTAAATGATTCCCTTAATGGGAGCATTTAAATATAAAACGGAAATTCAATTGAATTTATTTTTAATAATAAAAAAAAAATCTAACTGAATATATAAATGATTCGAATCTCTCAAGGCCAACACCAATTATATTAAAAAGTTGGTTAATTGATGGTATCATGACTACAAATGATCCTAATTTTAATCAGTCCAAAAAAATAAATAAATAAATTATATAATTTGCACCTAGGATTTTGTTAAATTTTATTTAATTGCAGGAAGGGATTTTCCATTAGAATCCAAATAGAGCGGGGCGTACATACATAATGTTCGTACATACAAATAGTCCAATTTATTTTTATTTTTTCTAGGTTTCAGTAAATGTCTATTTCCGTTCAAATTTTTTTTCGGTTCAAATATCAAGTTAAAAATATTTCATTTGAAGATGCTGGCTGGTCCGGTGAGTTCATCTGGAATGGAAAAGGCGACTCTGAATTTAGTTAGTCTTTTACTGAAAATAATCGACTTTTTAGAATCGAGTGAAACTCTTTCAAGACGATTAGAATCGATTCTCTCTGGACGACTTCGACTTTTTTCTTACAATAGGCTACTTAGCATCCGATGATAATACGAAAATCTATAAGTATGGGAAAATATTTATATTTATTTTGGGAGATTGCGGCCACAATTTTGAAGCTATCGGCCTCTAATTTTTTTTTTAAATTAAAGCTATTTAAAATATCTACAACTTATAGAAGCCCTTTTTTTTTGATTTTTGAAGAAATAATTTTTTTTTTAGATTAATCGCATTAAAAAAAAAGATATTTTTAAAAAAGGAGCTCTATAAGTTGTAGATAATTAAATTAGTAATCATTGTGTTAAAAAATAATTAATTTTTTGCCTTTAATTAATTAGCTGGAATCTTTAAAATGAAATGGAATAAATCCCTTGTATTCCTATGGGGAAAACTAACGCCATCTCTTGCCGCCTCGAGTAACTCGATAGTCAATCATGTTCTAACGGCTTTTCAAGACGCGCACCTTAAATATAAAATTTCGACCTCCTAGCTCAATTCCTTCATGCTTTAAATTGAACACAGACAGACAGAGTTAAAATTTTTCTAAACTTTCTAGCCGTGTGAGGCAACACACCTCCGATTGGGCTGGAACTTATAGTTCAAGAGCTGGCGACAAAAATGGGCAAGAGACTTCTGAAGACTAATATTTACAGAATAGGTTGTATTTTAGTGATGGAAAGGTACTCTAGAGTCAGCACTTCCAGTACCGGGGCCTATAGCGGGAATAAGCACGTAAAGTTGCGGGAAGATGGTTTTTCGCAAATATCTCGAAAACAATGCGCTTTTCCGCAAAAATTCATCTTTACAAAAATAATCGAAATTAAATTACAAACAAAAATGCTCTAGTGCATAATCACGCTAAAGTGAACGATTAGGGAGATATAGAGGGGTAAAATTTGTAATTCATATGAAAGGAGACAATGAGATAGAGAAATCTTGTTACCATGACAACCATCAAATTTTACCCCTCTATATCTCCTCAACCGTTCACTTTAGCGTGATTATGTACTAGACCATTTTTGTTTGTAATTTAATTTCGATTATTTTTGTATAGATGAATTTTTGCAGAAAACTGCATAGTTTTCGAGATATTTGCGAAAAACCATCTTACCGCAACTTTACCAAAGGCCCCGGTACTGGAAGTGCTGACTCTAGAGTCTCTTTCCATCACTAAAATGCAACCTAATCTGAAAATATTAGCCTTCAGAAAACTCTTGCCCATTTTTGTCGCCAGCTCTCCGACTATTAGGCGCTAATAGACAATCATATCCTTCTCATTAAATGACAATAATAAAAAACATATAACCAAGCATTTATTAATTTAAATAAGCGAAAAATGTAGGTACCGCCGGGAGTTGCACCACGGATCTTGTCGATTTGCGCTCAACATGCCCTACTGTTGGACCACAGTACGCACTCGCTTATTTAAATTATGATAGATCGCTGATTTCAGTCTACTAGAGAAACGCCGCTCAAATCAAGCGTTCAGATTTCTCCATTACTGAGGCGCGATCTAAATAAGCGAGTGCGTACTGTGGTCCAACAGTAGGGCATGTTGAGCGTAAATCGACAAGATCCGTGGTGCAACTCCCGGCGGTACCTACATTTTTCGCTTATTTAAATTAATAAATGCTTGGTTATATGTTTTTCATAATTACCTCATGGACCAACACATGATATATATAATTCTTTATTTGACAATAATAAATTATTTCTATTTTTTTTTTTTCGTTTTTTGTTTGCCGTAGTTTGTAATTAATATATTTTTTAGGAAAAAAACTTTTGTGGTTGTAGTATTTTATAAAATGGAGGGAGGGACGTCATTCGATTACATATTTTTAAGGGAGGCGTGGAAATCACTGGCTTAGACTGGCTCGCCGTTGGAGAACCGCAGACTTCTTTTTTTTCTATTTATTTATTGGCTGTTGAGCAGTGGCGTAGCGAGCTTAACTCGCGCCCGGGGCAGAATACCTTTTTAGCGCCCCCCCCCCCCATTTGAAAACCATATAACATAATACAGGGACGTATTTTACCTTTTTTTTAGGGAGGCTAAATTTTGCGGAATTTTTCCCCTTCCTGTGGAAAAACTTTATTTTTTTGGGGAACCAAATTTTCCCGTCACGCGAAAAATTTTTTCCCGGACATTAAAATTATTTTTTGTTTTGCGGACCATTTGGCGCCCCTTTGTGAGTAGCGCCCGGGGCATGATGACCCCTCTTGCCCCCCCTCTCGCTACGCCACTGCTGTTGAGTATCCCTTAGAAGTATACAAACAAAAATAGAAATAAAAATCATACAAACCATAACAAAATACATACATAACAAGAAAATATAAAAACATTACAAAACCGGACTTGAATGCACAGAGCCGTAACTAGCTTTTTTATGGCGCCTATATTTTTTGGGAAAAAGTAATTATAGTTCAAATAGATATCATATAAAAAATTTATTATACACAAAAATATATTACATTATTTATCTGATAAGAATATTTAATTTTCATTCAATTGTCCTCTTCTAGCTTTCATTTGAGCAAAGTCGTTAATTATATCGTCAAAATTAATATCCTTTGCGATGTTATACTCAATAGATATTATAGCAAGATTGGCATGGGCGTAGCTAGAAAATTTGGCTGGGGGGCGGAGGCCAGCTATCCTCCGGAGTCCCATATTTTCTCAATTTTTCTTGGGGGCAGGCAGCTTTCTGGGGGCACCCCCTAGTTACGCCCATGCCTCTCCCTCCCCCTAACGCGTTACGTAATATGTGGACAACCCCTAAGGTATTTATTTAAAATTTATATAATATTCGTTTATTTAATAAAAATTGGGAGTGCGGAGATTGCTAATAAAGAGAAATAAAAAAAAAAAACTGAAAATTTTATATACACATAAAAGAGAAAATTTTAGAGAATATAGAACGATGATCCTTTTTACTATCATTTGTTTGGTTGAACGGATGGTTAGATTAAAGAAAAAAATATATTCTTAATTATTCAATTTTAGTTCCATGTGAATATTCTCTAGGAAATTCTAAACTCATTACAAAAAATCCGACGCGAATTGGATGCGCCGTTTTCGAGTTATAGACAATTGATTTATCAGAGTTTTATTCATTTCCAATGTTAAATTAATTCCTGCTCTTGATTTGGCCAAAGGAGGGGAGGGTCGTGGGCGCCAGGCTCCCCCACCCCTCCGCTCTGATTGTCGCCAGGCGCCCCTCCCCCTCGTTTCTAAGAAAAATGATTTCTCTCTTTTAATAATAATAATTTAACAGCTTTTAAGTTAAATGTTTTTTTTTTCTTTTGGACATTTGGAAGAATTATAAAAATTGAACGAGAAAAAAAAATTAATTAAGCAGTCAGAGAATATTGCCAAATAAATGATAGTTATATATTTAGTTAGATGTAAAATCTATCAATTCTTCATCATCACATGGTTGTTATATTTATTTGAACACAAGCGATATTTCGATCTTGTATTACTGTAGGGTAGTTAAATAGCAAAGTGTAAAATTTAATTTAGATGAAATGATTTGAGTACTTCAAACAATTTTCACAAAATATTACTGATGTACTTTTTAAAAGGGCATCTAAAAAATAATTGATTTATTAATTTAAAAAAAAAATCGTTAGACCGAATTTTGAGAAAATCGAAAAAAATTGAAAAACTACATCAGTAAAGTACCGTACTAGTACTTTTTGGCTGATTGTGATTAAAAGCTTATTTCCACGCCTCAGGGGGGTGTCTAACTTAAATATAAAATTTCACCCTCCTAGCTCAATTCCTTCATGCTTAAAATTGAACACACATAGGCAAGAGAATGTAAAAAAAAAAGAAATAGGGGGGCCGTGAGATATTTATTTGGTTCCCAACGGGGCCGCGACTCAAAAACTTTAACAAGCACTGAACTAAAGGGTCTAAAGGGATGGATTTTATTATTTAATAATATATTTATGAGAAATAAATAAGCATCTCTTTGATTGAAGACAAAATATTTTGAAATTTTATTTTTTCTCAAAGGATTGAATTTTTTATAGATAAATATGAAGTCTTTTATTCTTATAGTTAAATAAAGTTTCGAATAAAATCTTATAAAAGCATAAAAAGATGAAATCAATCAATTTGTCAATAATTTCAAATGATGGGAGAGCATCAATTTGTTTTTTCTAATTCGATCTGCGCCCAGAGTGCAGCCAGGGAGCCTCGCTTCACTCTCGTCTAGGCTTTTCTTCACGCGCACAATCGCTTTTCAAAAAGTCGCTCTATCTCTCTTATTTTTTGTTGGATTTGTGGAAAAATGCAAAACTGGTCTTTTCAATCAATTATAAAGCTATAGACATTTTTTTATTTAACTACGACCGCATAAAATGGGGGTTTATTAATTGCCTTTTACATCTTCAAATTTTAACTGCCTCTTTCATTTTCTAATTATCCTAATTTATTGTTTTTTAATTAAATAAACACATTTAGGCCTTGATATTGATTGAATAACTTAGTATATAAAATATTCAAGCAAAAACAATGAAATTTTAGTCTCAAAACGTTCTGAAAATGATTAAAAATCGATTTTCCAAATTTATTTTGACATATTAATTTTTACTTTCTCTTAAAATTCAAAAATCAATTATTTTTTTGATGCTGTTCTATTTTGCTTTCAAAATTGTTTGAAGACCACCATGGGCGTAACTAGAGAATTTGGCTGGGGGGGGGGCGAAGGGGCAGGGACCAGCTATCCTCCGGTGGGCCTGGAAAGCCCCATATTTTCTCAATTTTTCTTGGGGCAAGGAGCTTTCTGGAGGGGGGGCTACGAGCCTTCTGGGGGGCAGCCCCCTCTCCCGCCCCCCTAGTTACGCCCATGAATACGTATTTATTTAGTCCAAAAGTATAAGTTTTGCAAAAAATTAATTATTCTTTAACACAATGATTACTAATTTAATTATCTACAACTTATAGAGCTCCTTTTTTTAAAATATCTTTTATTTAATGCGATTAATCTAAAAAAAAATTTTTTTTTTCGAAAATCAAAAAAAGGGCTTCTATAAGTTGTAGATATTTTAAATAGCTTTAATTTAAAAAAAAATTTGAGGTCGAGAGCTTCAAAATTGTGGCCGCTGGAAACTCCCAAAATTAACACCCCGAGACGCGCACCTTAAAATAATTTTTTTATTTGATGAATTATTTAAAACTATATATTAAATAAAAGATTGATGTTAAATATTTATACAATGTATAATTTAGGGTTATTTTAAGTAAAATTATTTTATTTTATATATATATTTTATTTTGAAATCTCGAATAAAATTTTTATAAAACAAATTTGTAAAGAAAATTCAATTAGCAATTTCGTTTTAGGGCCCCCCTAGATCTCTGGGCCCTGTGCGGGTGCACCTGTTGCACTTGACTAGTTACGGCCCTGTAAATGCATATGGAACCAACGAATTTTTGTTTGTTTTAATTTTATTAATTTAGGAAAGAAAATACAAATTATATTTTTGTTAAATACATGATTAAACATAAAGTAAAAATTAATATTAAAAGATGTGTAAGAATGATCTGAAAAGAGCGAGAGAATAGAGATTAAAAAGATTTAAAAAAGAAAAGCAAGAGAGAAAAGGAGATCTCCATACCCATCCAGGGTTTTGGTAAGTGTCAACGACAACGTCTCCACGTTCATTGAAATTCATCTAAAAAACGTCAAATAATAATCTTTAATTATGGCGTAATTACGAGAAAACCTTTTAGGCTGGATTTGTCGGGTAGGGAGTGAAAAAATCTCTGCGCCAAGAAATTAACGCGCCATTTGATAAAATTTCTATATAGGTAAGTAATAGAGAAGGTCCGTTTATCACCCTCTCTTTGAACAATTTTCCGTTGGATTTATAGAGGAAAAATATTCGGGTGCCGAAATTCCTATAACTTTTTGAGTTATTCATTCCTAAAATTACGATTTCTCCCATAGGAAATGTATTGAGAAATATTTATGTATTCCTTGCATTTATGTATTCTATGAATGTAAACAAATCCTCAAGCAGGCACTGGAAATAGTACAGTAGTATCCAATCTTTTATCTTTTTTTCTACAAATGATTCAAGCACCCGACATATCCGCCTCTAGTTATTATTAATAAATAAAAACTTACCATAAATGTCTCTTTTCTATTAAATCTTCTTCTTTTAATTTTGTTCATAAAAAATTCTTCTTCTTGAGGCTAAAAAAAAAAAATCAAAATCACAGTAAAAGATTCTTTTTTATTTTTTAAAGGAATATTCAGTGAATGAAATCACCAGCCTTTGATTGTTGGACCACTCTTATTTCATTTTATTTGCAGATATTTCGTCTGAGTACGAAAAGTTCTAGCTATTAGTGGATCTCGGGCTTGGTTTAGTGGCTAGCGTGCTGGCCTTCTATACCAAGTGCTGCGGGTACGGATCCCAGGCAGTCTGTTCGCGCCAACTTTCATATGGATTGCGAATCCTGTCCGCTAGAGAGCAGCACAGAGCAAGCTTCGTTTCCACCTCCCTGCTCTTTTCGTTCTTGAGATATTTTGTTCACAGACGCACAGACAGACAATGTCGCGAAAACCACTTTTTTGGATTCAGGGGACCTCAAAACGTGTATATCCATTAAAATCTTAACATCGAATTTTTGACATGAATCCAATACTCTCTCTCTCTCATATATTAACAAATATATAGAGGTAAGAGAAAGTAAAAAGTAAAGTGATGAGCTGTCCGGAAAGGCCTGGATCCGTGGCCTCCAAACATGGACTCGTGCTCTTCACTTCCTGTCTAC
This sequence comes from Euborellia annulipes, assembly GCA_023213315.1. Taxonomy (NCBI): domain Eukaryota; kingdom Metazoa; phylum Arthropoda; class Insecta; order Dermaptera; family Anisolabididae; genus Euborellia; species Euborellia annulipes. The sequence continues at coordinate 10,655 of JAKCPI010005417.1, read as the reverse complement.
TGTAATTTCCCAACCTGTGCTGCTCTCTAGCGGACAGAATTCCCGATCCATATGAAAGTTGGCGCAAACATCCTCCGGAGCTAAAGAAAATGAAGAAACAGACGAATGGGGAAGGCCGGAAGGAAAGTGGTGAACAAATTGTTCACTGAAAGTGGAAGAGGAACATATGTTCCCAGTGAAGTAGTTGGGGTGAAGACTGGAAACTTCACCAGATGGAGGGACAATTTCCTTCTCCGGATATTGAGAGGTCTTTATGAATGAATATTAGGGATGGAATCACAGTCCGATGATTTTATTTAAGCCAAATTTGGTGTCCAAATGGCTTAAATAAAATCATCGGACTGCCTGGGGTCCGAACCCGCGACGTTTGGTATACGAGGTTAGCACGCTAACCTCTACGCCAAGCTCTGCCTGGACCCTATATTATTAATTTAACGGTTATCGTATAAAGTCTTATATGGCCTAAGTTGCCGAAAAGACTGCGTATGTGTGTGGGACTGTGAATAGGAAAAATTGTGAGTGTTTTTATTAAAAAAAAAAAAAAAAACGAACCTGCCTGGATACAAAGAAAAGCCGCCCGAACATTTAAAGCCTATTCTTTTCATTGATTTATATTAATGAAAAAACCGACAGGAAATCGAGGTCGCGGAGCTGTGCTCGCGAAACCCCGTACTAGTCGAACGAACGCGGTGCTCGCGAGCGGAGCGGTACCTTAATATGAATATCGGGACTTTTACTCCATGCCTCCGGAATGTTTTTTTCCTTTTTTTTTGTTTTGTTTCCATAGAGATGTTGTTTGTTTTTGTTTTATAAAATTAGTGCCTCATTAATAATTTTCTCCCCCCCCACCCTCCCGTGGCCGAAAGAGATAAAATACGTAATGCACTGCATGTAGTGTGCCCAATTGACCAACTCCGGGGCCTCTACAATTTTGGACTCATGATGGGAGAATAGAGTTTTCTCGAAACGTCTCTATTTTTTGGCTGCTCCTACTCCAATTCCTTTTGCTTAAATAAACAGCCATTGACTTCATTAGTTTATTCCTCAATACTCGTTAAGCAAAAAACCCTTTTTTCTAAAATTCCATTTTAATCTATTCTTTACTTACAATTTTTCTCTTTAAAATCTTTCTATTTTTTATTATGAATGATTCGAGTTGAGAGGTTGGTTTGGTTCCTAATATAATTTCCATTTTACATACCTGAGAAAAAAAAAATATAAAATTTCTTAATATGCTTTTTTTATATAGGAACTACTCCCAGCTAAGTGCACAATGGGGAGGGGGGTTAAATTTTGAAATATGAGATTGTCCCCCTCCCCCCGCCTCCCTGCTACGCTTATGCCCTCGGATACCAAGTGGAGACTGAATTATTTAAATAAAAAAAAAAAGAATTTGAAATCGCAAATATCATAAATTTCTACTCACCCAATTGAAATAATCTTTCTTTTAGTTTTTGATTTCTCTCTGTCTTATTCATTTGGCTGCTCTAGAAACGACAGTGATTGTTGAAGGAAACATTTCATTATTATGAAATATCATGTGCTCGTAGGAAAAGTTCTCTCTTTTTTTATTCGTTATTCAATTATAGCATGAAAATCCTCTCAATTAATATAATTAACTTTTATTTATTTGTCCCTTTCTGCTAAAGGCCAATAAGTACATTTATACTGTTCAGAAAGCATATCTGTACTATTCAAAATGCCGCCAAGAGAGCCTCGTGACGTCATTGAAAGACAAGCCGCGCTCTGGTGGTAATTTGATAAAACATTATAATTTCTAACAAAATTATTAATGTTATTATTGTAATGTAATTATTATTAATACTAATAATATTCAATTATTTTCACAGACAGCAGTTTTTTCACAAAAACCCCATTTTCGGATAAACGAAAGAAAAAGTCAGGCAAAATTGATAAGAATTTTGTTTAGGAAATACAAGTTTCTGTTTCGGCCGAAATTAAGATTGAGCCAACAACTTAGTGCTATATTGGAAAAGAAAAAGATTCAACTCCAAGGATAGAAAAAAAAATGTAAATAATTCAATATTCATATTCAAATTTGTAATATGAAAGTAATGAGTGAAAATTGATATAGAATTTAAATATAAAAAATTGAAATAAATAGCAGAACAACAAATTTCCCGTCTCTTCGCAAAATTTAATTTAGCATCCAGGAAAAAAAACGATATTTAGTTATATATATATAGTTATATTGGAAAATTTATCGCGTGAGTCGATAAAAATTAATATTAGTAATTAATTTTGTTTTTAAGCAGTGCCGTAACAAGGGTATGAAGCGCCTGAGGCAAGTGTCTAACTTGCGCCCCCCCCCCCCAATAATCCATTTTTTTTTTGGCCAAGTTCCTCCTTTTTAAAATTATTGTGCTCCCCATCAGACTATGGCAACTTCTATGGGAGGAATTGAAATCCATTGTTCTAGACTGATTCTATCAAATTTTAAAATGAAATTCCTCCCTGAGTTGCTGAAATCATCTCTCAGGCTCTGACAGCAAGCCACAGATTAACGATATATCATTACTCTGTGCAGGACCGGATCTAGGGGGGGGGGGGGGCAGTGGGTGCATTGCCCCGGGCGGCAGATATCAGGGGGCGGCAATTAAAGAAAGATTTACTAAAAAAAAAAAAGTAAAATGATATGAATAGAAAATTTTAAGGAGGGGCGGCAAATTAAATTTTGCCCCCCCCCTAAAAATCTCGTAGTTCCGGCCTTGACTCTGTGATAATACCCTGATCATTTGTTCCTCTAGATTCGTTCTCCAACTCCAGCAAGCGCAATTGGTTAAAATTGTGGCCTTCATGCCAACATAAATAAAAAAAGGTATTTAAAAATTTGTTAAAATTCCCTAAACATAGGGTTACCAAAATTTATATTCCACAAATCCTTTCTCTCGTTATAATAACAGATAAATGAAATTATAAGTTAAAAATAAAAGGAAATTGATAATATGATTTAAAAAAAAATGCAAGAGGTGGATTTGAACTCGCGAAGTTTGGTTACGTGAGATTGGAAAAAAAAGATTGCTTGCGGACGAATTAACCACCTGAGCCAAACTTTACTTAATTGATATAAGGAGAAATAAGCCATATAAGGAACATGAAATAAAACAAGTATTAAAAATATGGTAATATTCCACATATGATGTATCATTTTTCTTTACTTTTTATGCTGATTAATAATTTATAACAAAAATGTCAAAAGCATGCCTAGTTTTCACACAATTCAATGGTCAAACGTCAGATTGTTTATGCCTTGATGTAATTAAATCAAAAACTCTATCTAACATATGATACATGTCATTAATTCTTGAATTCCCCCTGATTCCAGAGAACTAAAGCCCTTTTAATTAAATCATCTAATTTGGGAGTTATTGGCGATCGAAGTTAAGCTTATTTTCGACCTTAATAACATCAACACTCAATTTTCTATATTATCAAAAAAGCTATTTAGCATTGTCTGATTAAAACCAAATTTTTACCAGAGATTTATAATTAAAAAATGAGTTTTTTTCTAAAGTTTCATTGAGATTGGTAAAGAAATAAATAAAATATTGACTATTATGTAAATTGAGTTTTAGAATTTGGGATCTCAAATATAAGCCTAGACACGGTTCATAGATCGCTCTCTTTACCCATCCGGGATTCCGAATTCTAAAACTCAATTTACAAAATAGTCAATATTTTATTTATTTCTTTACCAATCTCAATGAAACTTTAGAAAAAAACTCATTTTTTAATTATAAATCTCTGATGAAAATTTGGTTTTGATCAGACAATGCTAAATAAGCTTTTTCGATAATATAGAAAATTGAGTGTTGATGTCATTAAGGTGGAAAATAAGCTTAACTTTGATCGCCAATAACTCCCAAATTAGATGATTTAATTAAAAGGGCTTTAGTTCTCTGGAATCAGGGGGAATTCAAGAATTAATGACATGTATCATATGTTAGATAGAGTTTTTGATTTAATTACATCAAGGCATAAACAATCTGACGTTTGCCCATTGAATTGTGTGAAAACTAGGCATGCTTTTGACATTTTTATTATAAATTATTAATCAGCATAAAATGTAATGAAAAATGATATATCATATGTGGAATATTAAAATTTTTTTAATACTTGTTTTATTTCATGTTCCATATAAGGCTTATTTCTCCTTATATCAATTAAATAAAGTTTGGCTCAGGTGGTTGGAACGAATTAACGAAGACATAAGAGAGGCAATGAATAAAGCGATTCCTAAAACTAAACCCCAAAATTCTATGGAGGTTTATATAAATGCAGAAATAAAGAAACTACATAAATACAAAAGCTTTTTATTAACTCAACTAAACAAAAATTATAAAAAATACCAAGATCCAGAAAATTTAGAATATATTAACTATAAAAATCTAATAAAAAAAATTAAATACCAATTGAAATTAGAATTTAATAAATCAATTAGTAACTATTGGCAAAAAAAAGTAGAAAACATTAGACACACCGAAACGGATATGTTTCCTCAAATTAATAGAATCTTTAGACAAAAAAATAAAAATTCATTGCCTGCCTTAGTGAAAATTAAAGCCGATCATGAGAAACTATTAAGAAATATCCAAATAGACCCAACCACGTTAGAAAGAGACAGAGAAAATAACTTTGTAGTTAAAAGGGAAAAAGACAAACCGAATGTAATAGGGGCTTTCTTTGCAGACATACATTCACAAAACCAACACATGGGAAAAACGGGACTAAGTAGGATCATTGAAAAGGAAAATAAACAGTTAGAAGAAGAAATAACACGAAATAGGACAGCAAACGGCACCATTTGCACATTCAATCAAAACAACCCTTCAATGGAACCAACAACAAATATAAATTATTTTACACACTACAACGAAACAAAAAAAAATTTTTAAAAAATTAAATAATAAAAAGTCCTTCGGACACGACAAAATACCTAACATAGTCTTAAAGAATATCCCAAAAAAATATATAAAATATTACACGATCCTTTTCAATAATTTGCTGAATAACTGTTATTTCCCAAAAGACTGGAAAAAAGCCAAAGTAATCCCTATCCCTAAAAAAAATAAAGACGCTTCGCACCCAGCGAACCTTAGACCAATCTCCCTCCTTCCTAATATAAGCAAGGTGTTCGAGGTGATTATTAATAAGAGGCTTGTCCAATACTGTGATATAAATGACATAATACCCGAATACCAATTTGGATTCAGGTTTAGACACTCGACAATCCACGCACTGACCAAATTTACATCTGACATAAGCAGGTCACTTCTCTCCGGGGAGGTTGTTGGAGCCTGATAGATATAGAGAAAGCCTTTGACACCACATGGCGAGAAGGCCTCATCTACAAAATGATAAAAAAAGGATTTGACCGCAACATGATCAAAATGGTATATGACATGATAGGAGAAAGATCCTTCTTCGTCGACAACGGCTCTGCTTATTCAAACGAATTCGCAATGAAAGAGGGCCTTCAACAGGGAACTGTAAATTCTCCTCTTTTATTCAACATTTACATAAGCGATCTAATGTATATATTCAACATCAACAAAGACAAAATGAAAAGCGCACTGGCATTTGCTGACGATTTAATTATCTACGCGTCCGGGAGAAATTGCTCACTTATTCAAAAAAATCTGCAAAATCTATTTGAAAAAATTTACGATTATTATAACACATGGAAATTAAAAATAAATCTAGATAAGTGTGAAACCATTCTTTTTCGGCCTACTCTGAGATAGGGTTGGTAGATTCGGAGGCTGAATCGATTTTCGATTTTCGATTTTTAAAATCGAAACCAAATAATCGATTTTAAAAAAATCGATTTTTGCCTTTAAAAAATCGATTTTAATCGATTTTCGATTTTTTTACAAAAAATCTTTCACTATGCCCATAAGTTGATTTTAAGGTTCTGCTTACGATTTTCAAGCGGTTTGTGGAACAAGAAAAATAGAACGTTGCATTACTGATGCCCAAATCAATTTATTCAGTCTTTATAATTTCTTTAAAAACCAACACATTGTATATACGTAGTATAACATATTTATGCCGGGTTGCAAGAAAACAGTTCTGTAAACATTTAAAAGTCTGTTAGTAAACATCGCTTTGGGCTTTAAAATTATAGGCTGTTGCTAAAGCAGGTTTAAAGGAACCGTTAACTATTCCCTACTGTTAAGATATATAGATAGATGCAAAACGATTGGGCCAGCGAAAATGACAACTTTCTATGTAGTTGGACATGTTGACCGCAAGGGCGCATTGTCAAATTGTATCATTTATAATAGTACCAAAATTATAAAATAAATAAAAATAGTAATTATATTTGTATTCTTTAAATTTTAATTGTTAATATTAGGTTACAAAACAAAAAATGTTTAAATATTTAAATATCGTAAAATAAAAATAATAATCACGTTGGTTGCTCTGACTTTCAGATGTTAAATTATAAAGAAACTGGGAATATACTATAACCTCACTTTTTCTCTTCATCGAATGATAATCTATAATAATTAATAATATCGCTTAAAACGTTTCAGAAACTAAAGAAAACTCAATTAAATTAATGCATTTATATTAAAAGTATATAAAAGAGAGGTAAGATATATCTTACCTCTCTCGCGTGATAATATAATCACCAAATTCTTATTTATTTCAATGAAACAAATCAGGTTAGTCGATACTTTATAGTTTTAAGGTCCGAATTTCAGCATTTAGTTTATAGACAGCTTTTACGAACCAATCACCTTTTAAATACTTTCTTGCAACCCAAAATTATTTAGCGGAAGGTTTAAACGACAAAAAGCTTTTAACGAACCGTTAAATACGTTCTTGCAACCCGGCATTAGTCTTTATAACTTAAGTATTTAACGTTATAGCGTAAATTTTAACAACCAAGAGAACCAAACATCAGTTTATATTTCTAAAAAAATCTGGTGGGACTCGTCGCACAGCACAACTTTCTCTTATCTTCAGTAAGCGAAAGTTGTGTTCTGTGCTTATCACACCAGATTTTTGTGTGGAGATATATTTAGGTTCCGACAGTAAGCTTAAGGTACATTTGAATTCAAGATTTTTTTTTTTTAAACACCCTTTTTTTCTCATTCACACAGTCTTCTCGGCAACTGAGGCCATTTAACTTTTACGATATCCGTTATTGATAATACACACATATTAGGGGGTCCAGGCATTTTTATTTAACCCATTTGGTATCCAAATGGCTTAAATAAAATCATCGGACTGCCAGGGTTCCGAACCCGCGACTTTTGATATACGAGGTTAGCATGCTAACCACTACACCAAGCCCCGAGGGCTGAATTCAAGATGAAAATTTATAAACATGGGGAAATATTTATATTTTGTTACCATTGCAATAAATTCCCCTACCTTTCCTATGAAATACAAGAGTAAAGTGTACATTTTAAAGAGCATCTAAAAAATAATTGATTTTTGAATTTTAATCAAAATCGTTGGGGCTATTTTTAAGAAAATCAAAAAACCTGAAAAACTACTTCAGTAAAGTACTAGTACTTTTTGGCCAATTTTAATGAACCGCTTATTTTCTCGCTCCAGGGCTGTCTATCTTAAATTCCAACCTCATAGCTCAAATCCTTCAAGCTTAAAATTGAACATAGACGGACAGATCATGTCGCAAAAATCACTTTCTTGGAAAATCGAAAATCGAAAATCGGCTGTCAAAAATCGATTTTTTTCGATTTTTTCAAAACACTGAATCGATTTCGATTTTAATCGAAAATCGAAGCTCAAAATCGATTTTCGATTAAAACGAAATCGATTCGACCAACCCTACTCTGAGAAAAACAACAAACAGTTTTAAAAAAAATTAAAAAACTTCAAAATTGAAATAAACAATAAAACCATCCCACATAAAAATCAAGTAAAATATTTAGGCATAAACTTCGATGATAGATTACATTTTAATAAGCACGTAGAAATACAACAGCAAAAAGCCAGGGCGGCTTTCATGATACACAAAAATTTATTTTACAATAAATACTTAGATCCCAAAGTGAAATTACTCTGTTACCAGCTCCTTGTAAGACCAATAATTACTTATGGATGTAGCATCTGGTTCAATCAAAGCGCGAGTGTAATGGAGAGGTTGAGAGCCTTCGAGCGGTCATGTCTCAGAGCATGTCTGGGACAATATCGTTCGGCGGAGTCTGGATATCTACATTACATTAGTAACAAAAAAATATACGATTTAGCAAACATAAATAGGATAGATTGCTTCATAATCAGCCTAATTAGAGATTATTATCTAAATGCATCGCAAAACACAAGAAACAGTCTGATATTTGGAGCAATATATCCTAACGAATTGTATTTCGAAGAAACATTAAAATCCGGACACATCCCCCCAGAAGCATTTATATATTTAGATAACAGAGGCTACATCCAAGATGAAGATGGTATTCCTATTATATACCACATATTTCGGCATAAAAAAAATAAAAAAATTATCTACGAACCCCACCTAAAGGGCTCCGACCCGGATCGCAGGTGGCGGTTCAACATGGATATCCCAATTAAAGACACCAAGAAGCTGGTAAAAAAGAAAAAGAAATATTTCTGGATTCAAGAATGGTAGAAAATAATTATATATGAGCTTAGAAATAATCGGAGGTGTCCAACCAATAAAGTGTCCAGAGAAGTGAAAAATCTCACAAGTGCTAAATTAGACAGATAAAGTGATAGGACACATTTCTTCTTTTTATATTTTTTTTTTTATTTTTTTTTATTTTTATTTATTTACTTTGTTATTTGTTATATAGTTAATAAGTTTAGGATTAGGTTAGATTTAAGTTTAAAGATGTTACAGCTAGGTTTACTTTAGCCTTTCCTAGCTGAAGGACAATATAGTACAAAAACAAAAAAGAAAGAGATAAATGTATATAACGTTTGATTATGTCTGTTTGACAAAAAAAAAAAAAAAAAAAATCCAAAAGCCGCGAGATCCCCAAAGGGACACAGGCTGACTCTAATAATAAGTAAACAATTGTTTATTATTGTAAAAAAAAATCTGTATATATTTTGATGGCTTGAATAAACAACTTATAAAAAAAAAAAAAAAAAAAAGGCTCAGGTGGTTAATTCGTCCGCAAGCAATCTATTTTTTTTTTCCAATCTCACGTAACCAAACTTCGCGAGTTCAAATCCACCTCCTGCACTTTTTTTTTCATTCTTAACTGTTTTTACCCTCCCTCCAAGTTGTGAGTTGCACGAGGTTTTTATTTACCACCAACATAATCAGTGAGGCGCTACGGGAGAGGGGGGCTGATATAATTGTCGGAGGCCATTTTTCCCTCTCTCCCGTAACCCCTCTCTGATTAAAATGTTGATAAATAAAAACCGCGTGCAGCTCACAACTAGGTCGGTCCCCTTTGTTTTGCGCCCCCCAGCCCAGTTGCGCCCGTGGCGGGCACCTGTTTTGCCACGCCCTCGTTACGGCCCTGTTTTTAACTATCACTTTTTTTAACACTCACGCTTTTTTTCCATCCACACACACCACGAGGAGTTCGGCAAGTATACCCTCCGTCAGAGAAGGATGATGGCGAGGAGAGCCCGGTTTAAGGTAAGAATCTTTTTTTTTAAACAACTTACAGGGGGTCCCGACCGAATTGTTTCGGCCCTTCGGTCGCAGTTCGGTTTCCTTAGATTAAAAAAAATTAAAAACAACTATGGAATTCTCAGCCCTTCGGGCTCGCAAATTTTTTTTAAGGGCTACCGAATAGCTTCGAACTGATTGGTTTTTGACTGAAGAAAACCGAACCGAAACGACACTTGTGACAAAACAAATAAGGCACCACGACACGAGTAACGAAACAAATAGCGCGCGCAAATGAAAAGAACGAAAGAATCATGAACGTTGAGCTGATGTCAGAAGAGTGAACTAGTGAACTAGTCAAACGCCCACTGATGGATTTGCTGACTTATTCTAGAGATTAACCATTTTTTTGAATAGAATAAATTATATTTAATTATATTTTTATAAATTATAATAATTTTTTTTTCACTAGAAGTAATAAAAATGGAGAAGCTCGCTGCTTTGACTTTGACTCCACTGAAAACGCACGTGCGAATGCCTCGTCTCTTTATCTATTCCATGACATTGCCCCCTCTGCTTTTTATATCTTTGCCAATGTCTATTAAATGTCAAATGTTTACATTTAAGGTTAGATTATTATTTTTAATATAGAAAACAATTATGAATATCCTTGACCAAAGTATAAAAGGTTAGTATGAGAATTTTTTTATTTATAATAATAGGATTATTACTAATAATTAATTAATATTTAGATGGCATGTCCGTACAAAAGAAAATATCGCAAGAGTGAGGAGAGATGAAGCCAAGGCAGCTGAAGAATTAAAAGAAAAGAACGCAAAGCCAAATTAGCTGTAAGTAAATGTCATTTTTTGTTTAATTAAATAATATTATTACTCTATTTCTCTGAGACATGTTTTATCGTTTGGTTGATACATTCACCTTCCAGTGATTTGAAAATCCAGGGATCTGGATTTTTTTTTAGCTCTAAATTTTGTTCTATTAAATTTAGAGGATATGAGGAGCATCAAAAGATTTTATTCTACGAACTCAGATTTGTAGATGAGCC
>JAKCPI010005415.1:0-17760 GCA_023213315.1 Euborellia annulipes | reverse complement strand
GTCAGAACCTTTTGTTTTGGTCGACTTCATTAGTTTCAACAAAAATGACGTATTTTTGGCATCTTCTAATATAAATTCCTTCAAAAGACATTTCATTGCTCTTATCTCTTCTATTGATGCATATTCGTATACATTTACTTCTCACACAAATTTCCTCATCCAACTTTTCTAAAATAGCCATTACGATAAGCCTAATCAGCTTATTTAATTCATTGCATTGCAGGCCGTTTATCTTGCAAAATACCACCTCACACTCCCCAGCAAGTGTGAACGAGACTTTACGTACAGTAGGTTAGTCGAGGTAATAAAGCTCGAGTTCAAATCCACCTCATGGCAAAAATTATCCAGCTCCAATGACTGGAAGGAAACGGCACAAAAATCTGGTGTGATAAGCACAGAACTCAACTTGCAATTACCGAAGAAAGTTGTGTGCTGTGCGACCAGCACACCAGATTTTTTTTGGATGACTGGGGGTAATTACAGCATTTCATTTTAAGCCAGAAACACTTCCCCCTTTGGGCAGAAAAAAATATTATGATAGGCCTATCCGGAATTGAAATATAATAAATCATTTTTATCCTCCCCTTGAATCTGCCACTGCCTCTCCATTTTTCCTACACAATCCATTAAAAATTAATTCTTAAATAAAGTCAACGACAGCCTGCTCCTTGTTAAAAATACAACAGCCATTTTATATAAATACAAAATTCTAAATTAATAAAAATAAATAAATTTTAAAAACTGAACCTGCCTCAAAAATTACACCCTTTTATATTCATAGAATATAAAACAATCAATCATCATACAAATACAACAAGTAGAAATGAAAATCAATAGCAAATGTAAATATTTAAACAATATCAGCTTGGTTTTTAGTTAATGGCATAATTTTGATTGATTATGTAAGCATAATTTAATTTCAATTAAAAGTCAATATCACCATAAAATAATAAATTACAAAAAACCAATTGTGAATCAAATATTAAAAAAAAAATGCTTTCAATAATAAATTAACGTAGAATAGATTTTAGTTAAACGAAATTTTAAAAGGAACATTTCAAAAGCGGAGTCTCCAGCTCATAAATAAGTGACGTTATTAATCCTTTTTATATAGGATGTCCCGGAGAAGGCGGAATAAGAGCGAAGTGGTTACGCATGTGTTTCCCGCTAAGATGGCGTTGGGTGTCATAAAAAGTATGCCCAAAAAAATCAAGTAATTCAAAAATTTGCCAAGAGATGGCAGAATAGTAGTTAATAATATTTAATGCATTTGGTTGATTTGCATTGATCTTTTAACAATAAATACTTTATAAATGTTATCATATATTATCTATCTTTTATAAAAATATATAAATATAGGCCAGATATAGGCTATTATGGGATCAGCTGTTAGACTAGCCTGCCATCTATTGCAAGAATGCTGAACTAATTTGACAGTTGAATTTTAAATAAATCATCTAAGCTTATTTTAAAAATTTCTTAATTAATATGTGATTAATAATAACAATAAATTCATTTTTAAATTAAAAAAAAATTAAAGATTGTTGGGACAGATTGTTTTTTTGTATTTGCTTGATAACAAAAAAATTAATTACGATTATTTTTTAATAAGACATTAAAAAAATTATAGCTTGATGTTCCAATAATCTCTTATGAAATTAATTCATTTAAAAAAAAACCGCATTGAAAAAATTCCTTATAATAGTCTAGTTTTTTTTTAAAGTACGTTTAGACGTCCCTCCTGAACCCCCTTAAATGGTCTGCAAATGCGCTATGATTGTATATTTCGTATATAGGATAAGAGAAAGTAAAAAAAAAATAATAATATTGCGTAGCCCCTAAAAAGCGTCTTACTAATGGGTAATCCGGTACTGTTAGCAGCCGAAACGTTGTATTTTAATATTATTTGCTAAAATAAACCAAGATTTAAGCCAAAAATGTCTTCTACTTGTAGCATACTGACGATCAGGGTCGCAGACAGAGGGGTGGGGGCAGGGGGGCTATATCCCCGGGGCCCGGGCCCTTTGGGTTCCAACCTAATAAAAAATAATTTCAATGGTTAAAATTACAAATAAAAAAAAAATCATTTTCTTGAAATTTTTTTCCTGAAGGGGCCCGGGCCCTTTAAGTCAAATCTTAAAATTTCAATAAAAAATAATAATTTTCTTGAAATTTTTTCCTGGGGGCCCGGGCTCTTCAAGCTCAAATCTCAAAATAACTCAAATCTTAAAATTTCAATAAAAAAAATCATTTTTTTTTTTAGATTTTTTCCTCAGGGCCCGGGCCCTTTAAGCACAAATCTTAAAATTTCAATAAAAAATAATAATTTTCTTGAAATTTTTTCCTGAAGGGGCCCGGGCCCTTTAAGCTCAAAGCAAGTTTGATATTTTTACCGCCTTAGGATAGCTAAAAACGCAGATTTCAGTGTCTAATTTTTAAAAAAAATTTCCATACCCCCAGACCCCCATGGAAGTCCTCTGTTAAGATCTGGCTCAATAACTTATGGTAACCCTATGTTTAGGAAATTTTGAAAAATTTTTAAATAACTTTTTTATTTAATATTAAATAAATATTGTAGAATATGAGTAGTCAAGGAAGTAGTGAGTGAGTGTTATTGTTAAGAGTGATTGTTGAAAAATTAATGTAACAAAAACACGAGCAAATAAACACGAGATATTAATCACGAATTCGTAGCATTCTTTAAGTAGAATAGTACACCAGAACATAATCCAAGGAATTTTGTGATCAAGAGTAAGGAAGGCGAAATAATAAGACGACACATCGATCAATTGCGTCATGGGCCGATGGAAGCGCCTAAAGAATCATTAAGGGAAAAATCATGCAAAGATTGGATGGACCTTACATGTTCAAACCAGGAAGAGGAAGTTGGAGCAGGTGAAAGAGCTGAAGAAAGAAGGCAAGAAGTAAGGAGGAAGTAAGATCGGATGAAGGAATCGAAGGAGCAGGAGAACCTAGCGAAGAAGGAATAGGTGAGGGAGCTGAAGAAGGAAGGCAAGTGGAGGAAAGACAGGTGGAGACAAACGGAGAGGAAAGACCGGAGGAGACAAGCGAGGTCCGGCGGTCCGCCAGGCCACGAAGACCTCCGGATAGGCTAGATCTTTGAAGGAGGGGAAGGAGTGTAGAGTATGAGTAGTCAAGGAAGTAGTGAGTGGGTGTGTTAGATTGTTATTGTTAAGAGTGATTGTTGAAAAAATTAATGTAACAAAAACACGAGCAAATAAAATTAATCACGAATTCGTAGCATTCTTTAAGTAGAATAGTACACTAGAACATAATAAATATTGTAAGCTATGTATAACCGTTTCAAAAATTGTTGGCACAATAGCCTTTTACATACTAAAAAGGGTGGGGGGCCGTATTATTATGTATCACCGGAGCCCGTCAAGTCTGTCTGCGGCTCTGCTGACGATATTAAAGAATTCAGACATTTTAGTAATGTCTTACTTTTTATTGGCATGATGATGGTTCAGTAGGTATATGTAGCCGAAACTGTTAAAAAAAAATCATTTGATTTCTGTTATGAAATATTGTCTAATATTTTCGATTAAATGAAATACAGTAGAGACCCGGTAATCCGAACCTCGCTAATCCGAACTTCCGGTTAATCCGAACTCTATTTGCGTACAATTTTTTTTTTTTTTTTAGAAAGAAGAAGAAACAGCACGAGAAAGATTAGTTGATTGGAGAGATCAGAAGGATTACTCGTATTAATTTGCAGATGGGTTTTTTTTTAAGAGGAATATAAATAAAAATTAGACATTAAAGGAACTTTATTTTATTAAAAAATGCGAATTATAAAAAATAGAGAGATAGAGTTTAATATCACCGACAAGTGTGAAACTTGTCACAAAACGGTTCACAACGTTATAAATACGACTTTATTATCAAAATTAACTAATTGAAGCTTACAATTCCGGTTAATCCGAACTTCCTGATAATCCGAACGACCATCGGTCCCAATTAGTTCGGATTAACGGGACTCTACTGTAATATGTAGACACAAAAAATCTGAGGAGCTGTACTGTGTGACTAGTCACACCAGATTTTCTATTTTCTATCCAAAAACAATCATTGTCAAATGTCTCTCTCTTTCTTATCATTTGGCCTAGAAAAATTCAATTTTATGAGAGAGTAGGATCCTAAACCATGTTGCCGATATCTAGTTAGATTTTTTTTTTCCTCTCACTCTCTCAACGCCGATTGTCCATTTCCTATTGAGCGAGAGAGAAAGAGAGAACGACGTCGTTCTTTCTTTCTTTCTTCAATCCTCTAACGTAAATATTCAAATGGCGTGTGTGTGTGTGTGTGTGTGGTGGTCGGTCCTTCAAGTCTTCTCCTTAGGGACCACAGTTCAGCCCTAAGAAAAACACTTAAAATGTTTATTTCGTTATCGTGTGTCGTGTGTGTGTGTGTGTGTGGGCTAGAGAGGGCGGTTTTTTTTTTTTTTTTTTTTTTTTTTGTGTGTTGGCTGACTGAGATTTTCCGTTCGGTCGATTCAAGCCCTTCAATTCGGACCTCTCTTTTTTTTTTTTTTATAGCCTTGGCCTTAACTTCAACAGAACAATAGTGCTTTTCGCGCCGGATTTATTGCACAAACACATTTACACACCCACACAATGTTTTTTAACACTGTTTGTTTGTTTTTCTTTTTTTATCTCAATGACGATAGAGAGAAAATAAATATTATTCAAATATATTGATTTAGAGGTTTGAAATAAGAAAAGAAGTTTAATTAAAGATTATAATCAGAGATGGTTGAAGCCTCGGGAGGGGAAATCCCCCCTTTACCCCTCTAAATATTGGATTATTAGCCGCGCCGAGTTGACAGTTCACATTCAAATTGATAATCTTAAGGTGCGCGTCTCGAAAAGCCGTTAGAAGATGATTCAGTACCGAGTTACTCTAGGCGGCAAGAGATGCCGCACAGTGGTTCCAAATCCCGAAAAATTGGTCAAAAGTCGAAAACGTTATTTAATCTCTCTGAAATTCAGTATACAAGGATTTTTGAGGTCGCTAATTTTAAATTTGATATTATATTTTTAAAAAAAAAACAAAAAAAAAAAAACTAGCCAAGTCAAAATAATTTAATTAAAATTTTTTATTGAATATTTTTAATACGGATTACATATAACATTAGTTTAAATGGACCCTGTTATGCAATGGTGTGTCAAAGACCAAACATCGAGTTTTGAGAAAATCAACAATAAAGTTTTTTGTTTACATTGGATTATATATAATTTATCTTGTCAATTGAATCGTTTATTTCAGAAAGCACCTAAGGGACAAAATTTCAAAAAATGTGTTTTTGGTGCTAATGTACAATTTAAAGGTAAATACATCTTTTAGTGCCGAAATAACCACTGTTCCTCATCAGCAATGCTATTTGGCAGCCTTGAAAATAATCCGTTTATTTCAGAAACAACCCAAGCGCCGTCGCTTAGGTTCTTTCTGCGGTAAATTTCACTCGTGCCTTGTAGACATCACGTGTTTTGTGACTCGCAGCCGTCGCTTGGGTTCTTTCTGCGGTAAATTTCACTCATGCCCTGTAGACATCACGTGTTTTGTGACTCGCTGGTTTGATTCAAAGGTTACCTAACACTGAGTAGTTAGTTTTCGTGAGTTTTCGGTGAAAATTAGGTGTTATTTTGTTGTTTATTATTGCATTATATAGTTCTTAAGCCATGTCGGTCCTCTAGGCATGGCGTAGAGGTTAGCGTGCTAACCTCATATACCAAACGTCGCGGGTTCGGACCCCAGGCAGTCCGATGATTTTATTTAAGCCAATTGGATACCAAATGGCTTAAATAAGAATGCCTGGACCCCCTATATGTATATTTATCAATAACGGATATTACAAATGTGGATTTTATAGCTTGATAGGTATCTTTTATTTACCTATCAATAACGGATATCGTAAAAAGTCTTATATGGCCTGAGTTGCCGAAAAGACTGTGTGAATGTGTGTGAGTGTGAATGAGAAAAAAGTGTGAATGTTTAAAAAAAAAAAAAAAGAAGCCATGTCGGATAGTTCAGATGATGAACCTATTCCCAAGCGTAGGCGTGGTGTTGTGCACGAAGAAAAATACAAACGGAACATTATTCGGAATGCTAGGCTCAAAGGACTGCAGTACGTCTCTGTATATACGCTGTTGTATATAGACATACTGTAGCGTGTAGTCTACTTGTATTTTTCGATGTAGGCATAGTAAAAACACTCTTTTTACTTTCTCTTAGCCTATATATGAAATATATAGGAGAGAAAGTATTGCGATCATGTCAAAAATTCGATGTCGAGATTTTGATGGATATACATGTTTTGAGGTCCCCTGAGTCCAAAAAAGTGGGTCCCGCAAATTGGTCTGTGTGTGTGTGTGTGTGTATGTATGTGTGTGTGTGTGTGTGTGTGTGTGTGTGTGTGTGTATGTGTGGACAGATTTTTAGCATGAAGGAATTGAGCTACCGGATTGAAATTTTATATTTAACTTAGGTACCTTTGAAGAATCTCAAAATAAGCTTTTGAACAAAATCGGCCAAAAAGTACTAGTACTTTACTGATGTACTTTTTCAGTTTTTTTTGATTTTCTCAAAATTCCCTCCAAGGATTTTTTTTAAAATTCAAAAATCAATTATTTTTTAGATGCTCTTTAAAATGTATATTCTCATTTTGCCGTTGAAATCTTCTGAAGACCACTTTACTCTTGTTCTTCATAGGAAAGATAGAAATGGTTGCCATGGTAACGGAATTTAAATCTTTTTCTTTTTATTAGATTAAAAATCAATTATTATTTAAATTCCCATTTTTTTTAAATTTATTTGTGTCTTTAATTGTTTCAAAGAAAACATATATGTCTCTCTCTCACTTGCAAACATTATCGCCTGTCTCTACTCTTTTTAAATTCCCTTTCCACCTTATCTTCGCATAGAAACAATGTTAATTTCCTATAGGGATTTGTATGTTAATTTCGATTCAAAAGGGGGTCCCCTTTAGAACTTTTTAGGCATTTAAAATTTTTTTTTCAATTCTTATGAAATTTTGTATTTATTTACGATTCTATATTGTGTATAAAATGTCCAAATATGAGATTAAAATTTTGAAAAATAACCATAGTTTATTTGAAGCAGTCAACATTTAAAATGCAAGTTTGAAACTAAGGTGCTATCGGAAACTAAATATATCTCGACACAAAAAATCTGGTGTGACCAGCACAGTGCGCAACTTTCTCTTACCGAAGGGTAAGAGAAAGTTGTGTGCTGTGCGCCAGTCACACCAGATTTTTTATACTTAAGTGTGTCTATTACTCACCTTTGATACCAAAACAGGTAAAAATTAATGGTTTGACTTAATTTCAATAATAATTTTTAAAAAAATCACTCGTTTATTTCAGAAACCACCTAAGTGCAATTTTTTCAAAAATTAATTACTCAAAAACTTAAAGAAAAAAAACTAATTTTTTAAATAGATTATCCCAATAGCATGTTTATGATTTGATAAAAAAATATTTGAAGTAGACTAGACCTATACTTAAGCTGCAAAACAGTTTTTTTTAGTTTTCCGAAAGTTGAAAAAAACGCACTTAGGTGGTTTCTGAAATAAACGATTCAATTGTGCAAGTAACATTAAATATAAATTTTTTTAGGACATATTTCATAAAAAATACTATTAATTAAAGCATTTGAAACAATATTCCGTGCTTAACTCAATTTTGAATTTTTTGGTCTTTGACACACCATTGCATAACAGGGTCCAAATAATATTAATATGCTACATCAGATAAGTATTCATATTCAAAAAAAAAATTAAATAAAAACAAAATGTGCAAGTGGAGGGAGCTAATTTTTTTAAATTATTAATGAAGAAGGATTAAAAAAGACAGGAAAAGTTGTTTGAGAGTGGGATGTCGTGGGACTTTTTACATTTTGACTTTTGAATTTTTGTGATTTCTGAACTGGAAACAAAAATAAAACGTTATTTGTAATATATATAATTTAACTATCAAATTTTATTGCATTTTTTTTATATTGTTGAAATTTACTTACTCTCTGTCGTTGATTTCATTTGACGAAATTAAAATAACCAAAAACACAAGGAAATTGAGACCAATTAAAAATTATGGTCATTTGCATTTGGAGCGAGCTCCCGATTGTTGCCCTCGGCGCTCAGTTTCAAATTGATTTTGAGAGTCAGATATGGGCATGACTCTCTTAAAAACGGTCGTTTCTAACAGTAAAGATACTAATAAAACTATTTAGGGGCTTAAAAGTCCCCAAATTGAAACTCTTTTTGAACTTTTGGCCATGTTTTCGGAATTTAGAACCACTGTGTGGCGTTAGTTTTTTCCATAGGGATACAAAGGATTTATTCTATTTCATTTGAAAGATTCCAGCTAATTTGAAACTTTTTACACATTTTAAAATATTATTTCCAATTCTTTTGAAATTTTATATTTATTTAGGATTATCTATTGTGTTTAAAATATCCAAATATGAGATTAAAAATCTGGTGTGTGTGACCAGCACGGTGCACAACTTTCTCTTACCGAAGTGGAAGTGCACCTTAAATGGTTTAAATGTTACTCTGATGTTGTGTCCTCAAATAGGAAGCTATTTTTTAGTTGTTCTTTTTGTTTGTTATCTAAAATAAAGCTGTACACTTAGGCCTACATGAAATCCTCATTGATGCATCATTGTCTACTATCTCAGAAGGTGTCCGAAACGTCAGCTGAGTGAAATTGAACTATTAGACTCCACTATTACATCACAGATATATAGAATAAAAGTCACAGCAGCTTTTTTTAAAATCAAACTCACAGCGACGTTTCGGTCGCGTTTATGCGACCATCTTCATGACTAGGGTTCAGTCAAAAGAAAGCCCACCGATGTTAAATAATAATTTTAATAAAAATGTATTTGATTTTAATATAAAAATGAAATTACTAATTTTTTTTTTAATTTTATATAACCTGTCATCTTTTTTTTTATTAGTTTAAGGTCTTTTTCGGCATCTAAGGCCATTTAGACCCAAACCCTATTTATTTCAAATGATTTGTAGTCAATTCATATGAAATAAATTTTTCTCGCTTGGGACTTTTTTATAATAGAAATATTTATTTATTTATTTTTTCAATTGAATTATTGAAGTAAAAAAGGAAAAAAAAGAGGTAGCTATTAACATGTTTTTAATGAGATATTTCAAATTCTAAACTTTAATACATTCGTGCGTATTGCATCCTTTTTTTTACTCCCCCACCCGCCACTATTCTCTCGTTGTGTTAGTGTTAATATCTGTAGAGCAATAAATTGACAATAATGGCTTCGGCTTATAACATTCTCTTAATTTGTCCAAACTGTAAGGCGATTAAGAAATTAAAGCCGAGGGCACGTAAAACGACAGAGAGGGAGGGAGGGAGCTGTACAATTAATGGTGGCGTCGAGAGAGAGAGAGAGAGAGAGAGAGAGCAAAAATAAGGGCGTTGGAATGCAGGCAAGCAAGGGCAAGGCGTAACTCACCAAGCAATTGGAAGAAAGTATTAACAGCGTCGATTCAATTGTTAAGTGAAATAATAGGCTTAAAAACATGTGAGACGCATTCACATTAACTTGCTTTAAAGGAATACGTATAGAGGGGGGAGGCCAAATTGGCCTATAATAATTGCAATAACAGAGGAGAGAACTTCTTCTTATTGCGTCATAAAGAAAATTACATACTTGAAAAGTGAGTTGAAGAACTCTCCCCCACTCCCCACCCCCTTCACCTCAAGAAATTGGAAATCTAACAAGAGTGATTTTGCAAATATTTGAAATTAATTTTAATTATATATGTAGATGGAAATAAAAATTTTATAAACTGAAAAAATTCAATTTTTTGGAATTCCTAAGAAAATCATCAGATTAGTTAAGATGACAAAATAAACAAGGATACACGTCCAGAGAGATTAGGGTAAACAGGGGATTCACTGTCATGTATAGAATTTAATCTGATTCTGGAAAGGGTGATACAAAGCATCGAAATAAACCCAGGTGGAAATCTCTACAACAGAACTATACAATACCTTGCATACGCAGATGATGTTGACCTATTAAGCCGCACTGAGGGATACCTGAAAGAACTGAAGGAAGCATCCGATAGAGCTGGTTTGAGGATCAACGAGGAAAGAACAAAATATATGCTCAACGCAATAACAGAGACAGTAAGAGACAATATGCCGGCTTTAGAGATCGGAAACCACCGGTTTGAAAAAGTTAAGACATATAAGTATCTGGGATCGCAGATTACGGACTAAAATAAAATAGGATTGGAGATCAATGCAGGAAACAGATGCTATTATGCTCTACAACATCTGATCAAATCCAAACTTCTATCGTGGAAAACCAAAAGATCCTGTATAAATCTGTGATCAGGCCGGTGGTAAAATATGGATGTGAAGACAGTTAGGGACGAACAGCTTCTGAATACCTGGGAGTGGAAAATTCTGCGAAGAATATATGGCCCAATTCAATCACAGAGCGAATGGCGGATACGCACCAACTTTATGAAGAACTCTGTCTGACTTCAATCATAAAAAGTGAGAGGATCAGATGGGCAGGACACCTCGAGCGAATGAGTGAAGACCGAGGGGTTAAAAAGATCTTCCACCAAAGACCTCACAGAAGACGCCTCAGAGGAAGATGGATGACGTGGAGGAAGATCTGAGAAGACGGGCGATGGACACGACGGAGTGGAGGGGCTTCGTGGAGGAGGCCAAGGCTCTACAAGGGCTGTAGCGCCACGGGGGAAGGAAGGAAAAAAAAATTCACCGTGGATAAAAAAAATTTGAAAAATCATTGTTCACTTTTAAAAGGATGCAAATTTCAACAAGAGGTTGATTTGGCGTGTAATGAAATCTTTTTTTTTTTAATCTCGGTGGAGAGGGGCAAATGATCTCCGAAGCAGTCATTCGCTTATAACGCACCTATAGATGTTTCACATCAATAAAAGAATGAATTCAGATTGAAAAAAAAAAAAATATTCTAATGTTGTGACTTGAACTAAATAAGAAGAGAAAATCAAAATTCTGGTCCATAACAAAATACCCGAACAAGTCTATTTATAATAAAAAAAGGGCATTCAGTGGGTGAATTTGAAAACTCGTTGATGTGCTGTGCACGGAATTTTCATTATCGCTTTTGTAAGAATAAAAAAAAAAAAAGGAGAAAAAAAATCGAAAAGGGCGGAGCGCGATTAGGGCCAAGGGTTTAGCATTCAAACAAAGAAGAAAAAAAAAAAGTAGAAGAAATAACTTTTATTCGAGAGGCGTAACGAAATCGGTGAGAGAAATTGTATAAATTAGGAAGTGATGAAATGAATGAATGAATATACATACGTAGAATCTATAAAAGGCAAAATAATTTGCGATTTCAGAATAAATTTATAATTACTCACTGTCTGACAAGCTCTACCAACTTCCCGTCCCGTTGAAATATCATAATGACATTTAACAATTTTATAGAGGACGTTATGGAGGAAAAGAAATACTCAAATCCAAATATACAAATGGAGACAATGATTTATATATAGATATATATATTCTACATCTCATTAAGGCTGGTCGTCCACTGGACGCGACAACGCGCTACCGCTACAAGCGCTACAACATGCTACAGATCCCAATGTGTGTGAATCAATTGAAGCTCGTCCACTAGAAGCGCGCGACATCACGCTACAACGCGCTTCGAGCGACAAGGCGCTACAGATCCCAAAAAAATGGGATCTGTAGCGCGTTGTAGCGTCTAACCCTTTGTTTTTCTAACCTAAAATACTCTCACCGGCAAAAAGAACCGCAACACTTTGTTTTTTCTTAATAAAATTGATGCAATTGAATTAAAAAATGTCGATATTCAATTTGTGGGACAAAATAAGATTAAATAGAGCTCGAAGAGCCTCAGTTACTTCATCAATCACTGTTTGTTCGGTGAGTGTGGAATTAAATGAATTTTCATAAAATTTTTTTAATTTTTATCAAGTGTTTTATGGATCAACTGTTTTGCAAATATCAGGTTTGATTTTTCATCATTGTCAGGATCTTTAAAAATAAACATAGAGTATGTTTAATTTATTTTATATTCAACCACTTCCCTGTATTCAACACATACTTATTCTTTTATGGTCGACATTACAATTTTTTCTGATATATATTAAATTGATAAAAGATATACATTTTTTGTTATTTCACATTGAGTGATTTGATGAAGTAACTGGGGCTCTTCGAGGTCTATTTAAAATAACCTTTATTCCAGAATATAAAGAATTTTAAAATAAGATTATTTGAAAATTTAGCGAAAATAAATATAAATTTCGAGATTTTTATCTTGGTTTTATATTTCAATTTAATTATTTATTAAAATTATATGATTTTATTTTATTTATTGGTTAGAAATGTATATGAAATTTTATGTCAAATGTAGCGCGAAGTAGCGTGCAGTGGACGACCCTTGTCGCGTGTTGTCGCGTCTCTTGTTGTCGCGCTTGTAGCGGTAGCGTCCAGTGGACGACCAGGCTAATTCAGTGCCAATTGAGTCTCTTTGGATTTAATTTATTTTAATAATTTTTAATTTTAACAAATTTCTTATTATTTATTTACAAATAATCTTAATATAATTTAGAAATAGGATGGCCTGGAAATTAAATAAGCTACTATTTGATTGAACGGATTTTGGTTCATTTTGCGCATTACGTCATCCATGAAAGAGAAATGGCGTCTGTGAGTTGTTTTGTTTTTAGGTATTCATTTCATTTTTCTTATATTAATTTTACTATAATTATTAAGTAAAATAAATAATTGCGCTGTCTGGTTAATAAATACAAATAAAAAAACCGAAGACAAATATTTGTTTTCCTATAAATAACGGGAACTGTCACTTAAATGTTGATTGACGTTGAAACGATAAAAATGGTAGTTATTAAAAAGTAAGTTACACTTCACATTTTAATTAAATTTATTATCTTTATTTTTTGTTACTTAATTTTTAATGTAATTATTTTGAAATGCCATTAAGACTTCTATTTTAAAAATCATAACCTCAAATATAAAACTGTAATTTGAAGAAAAATGTTAAATTTACAAATTGTTTAGCACGGCTTAATGAAGTCAAAAGGTCAGTCATCAGAATATTAAAAGGTTAAAAGAAATATTAATTTTTTTTTTTATTTAACTTCCAAATTTTTCAGTTTTGTTTAAATTTTAAAGTCTCATTTGTCATAATTTTTTTTTTTTATTATTTTTAAATCAAAGGGAAAATGTAATATGAGAATATTATTTAATTTCATATGAGGAATATTTTCATATATATTGAAATAAAAATAATCATAGAGAGACATTTTAATTTCATATAGTGTGTGGGTCGAGAGAGAGAAAGAGGAAGAGCCATGATTTATTGTGTCCATTAAAAAGTTTGGATTATTGAAACGGAAACAAAAAAAAAAAAAAAAAAAAAAAAAAAACTTGGAGAGTAATGAGGTTTAAAAAAAAGGGTTTAGTACAATTGCGGTGACAAGGGATTTTTTTCTCTCCTATGCGAGACAAATCTTGAGCCCCTCCCACTTTTTTTTTTTATTAACATTTATTATCATTTAATAATTTCAAAAAAAAAAGAAGTGTTTTTGTTACTTAATTTGCACCTTTGTTTTATTTCATTTGTGAAGGGTAAAAAAACATTTGTCAAAGTGATATTTTTTTTTTTTTTTTTGTTACAAACTTTTGAATATACTCTAGTTAAGAAAAAGAAATTTAATTTATAAATGGGAATTTGTTCATGGGCGTAACTAGGGGGCTCCGGGGGAGCCCCCTTAGAAGGGTCCCTGCCCCAAGAAAAATGGAAACAATATGGGGCATCCTAGGTCCCATGCCTCCCCCCAGCTAAATTCCCTAGTTACGCCCATGAACTTGTTTAAAATAAATAGCTCCATTTTTTGCACATTATGATATCTGTTCGATTATAGTCATTAACTTGCAAAAATTAATTCTTAATAACCTAAACCTAACCTAACCTTCATTTGACATTTTTGTCTTTGATTGTTTCGAATATTTTTATAACATTGAACATTAAATAAAAAAATAATAATAATAAAGAAAATTAAATAAAATGAAAATAAAACCTAAAACTTACTTATCTTTTTTATTGTCAATATTATTTTAATCGAGAAGGATTGAAAGAAAATGGCGACAAAGGGTGGTCATTTACTAAAACCTTGGCGCTGAGATCGCCCTGCACAATTCACACCAGATTGGATCAATTTATACAGCAAAATTTACATTTTCTGATCCGGCCAAAGTTTCAAACGAACAAAAGGCTTGCGTCCGCCTATGGTCCTTATATTCTATTTCTATTAAACTTATAATTGTTTATGACTGTGGAGATTCAATCAGGATTCGAAGGACGTTACAGCCAGTAAATAAAAAAAGTTTTATTTAATTTTTTTATTCGCCGACGTTTCGGTCGTCAGTCCCGACCTTCATCAGGGTATATAAATAAAATTTAACAATATTTGCACTGATGAAGGTCGTGAATACGACGTAGGCGAATAAAAAATTAAATTATTTTATTTTATTTCCTTGCCCGGCAAGTGGTTATAAATTCTTGTACACAGTTAGTACGGATTTCTCTCACTTGTTAAGTTTACGCTTTGGGATTAATAAATCCCGTTTCTAGATGGCCTATTATGTGAAAATATATACTACCCTAACTTAGAATAAATAATAATAATTAAATGTAATTTGTGATTGTATTGATAATTGAATGTATTTTGTAAAAATAGGTTTGTAAACATGGTTCAGCTTGCACTACAAAAATTGTACTGCTCGAACTATGTATATAATAATATAAGGCCTATATACATGTATGTATGTGTGTGTGTATATATGTAATATTTTTTTAATAATAATTTGTACAGTTTAGAGAGTGTATACTAGTATTTTTTATAAACACAATATTTGAATTTCGTGCCAGATTGTATGTAGGGGCGCTGCGATCGCTCATATGAAGGTGGCGTGCATGTCGAGAAGCGGCAGCCCTAAGGCGGGCTTTACGACTAGTTTCTAATTAAAAAAAAAAACATTCATTACTAAATTATTATTATTATTATTTTTTGATGCTTTATAAATTAATTCAAATGAATCTCCTTTCATTTCTTCTTGAAATTGAATTCTACAGAGAGAAACAAATTTCGATTTTTAGTATTTTTAAATTCACTCTCATTTCGAATTGTAATAATAAAAATTGATGAGGCGTAATGTCAATGGGTAGGGGGTGTAAGAGTTTTTGTTAATTAACCTCCCTTTAGAGCAATTTTACACTTGACATGGCCTAATAATACCATGGTCTGAAATTCTATTTATTTCTACAGTGTGTGTGTGTGTGTGTTGTTTGGTATTGAGAAAGAAGAAGAAGACGAGACGACTGGCCTTAAAGTTGTTCGTTACTGGTAATTAGATGAGTCCTTTCTCTCTGCTTGTGAATTGGCGACACGTCCGGTCCAGTGAAGGGCGTAGGGGGAGGGAGGGAGAGAGGGAGATCTCTCTCTCTCGCTCTTTGGTCCAGCAAACCCTTCGTAAGCCTATTAGCACCTGATTAGCTGTCCCTCCTGTTCCGGGCTCTACTCTATTTAGTTTAGTTATTAATTGGCCCTGTTATTTTTCACTTAGCCAAGAGATTATCACACAGGGAATAAACAGGCACAAACAACAACAACAACAACAGCATTTTCGTAATTAAAATTATTGCTTGGTCAAGCTTAGAGAATAAAAGAAAAGCCGCCCTTCTCATTTTTGTTAATAATTGTTCTATTTCATTTTAACAAAAATTAACGTAGAATATTTGTATATTAGATTTTCTTAATTACATAAAATGAGATTTTTTTTGAGCCCCTAAAGTAGAAATCTGGTGTGACTGGCGCACAGCACACAACTTTCTCTTATCTTCGGCAAACGAAAGTTGTGTTCTGTGCTTGTCACACCAGATTTGTTGTGTCGACATATATTTATTTTCGTAACAACAATTCGACATATATTTAGTTTCCGATAGTACGGTACAATCGATTTTCAAGATGTAAATTTTTTTTTTTTTTTTTTTTTAAACATTCACACTTTTTTTCTCATTCACACTCACACTCACACATACATTCACACAGTCTTTTCGGCAACTCAGACCATTTAAGACTTTAGACGATAACCAACCGTTGTAATTAATATATATATTGTGGGTTCAGGCATTTCTATTTAAGCCATCTGGTATCCAAATGGCTTAAATAAAATCATCGGTCTGCCTGGGTCCGAACCCGCGACGTTTGGTATACGAGGTAGGACTACCTACTACGCCAAACTCGGGGGCAAGATGTAAAATTTATAAGTATGGCAAAATATTTATATTTTGTTACCATGGCAACCATTTCTCCTATCTTCTCTATGGAGTACAAGAGTAAAGTGGTCTTCAGAAGATTTCATTGACAAAATGAGAATATACATTTTATTGAGAATCTAAAAAATAATTGATTTTTGAATTTAAAAAAAATAGTTGCAGCTAATTTTGAGAAAATCGAAAAAACTGAAAAAGTGCATAAGTAAAGTACTAGTACTCTTTGACTGGTTTTGTTCAAAAGATTCGTGTCACGTCCCATGGTGGTACCTAACTTAAATATAAAATTTCAACCTCCTAGCTCTTTTAGTTCTTGAGATATTTTGTTCACAGACAGACACACACACAGACAGACAGACACACACACACACACAGCCAGACCATGTCGCGAAAACCCACTTTTTGGATTCAGGGAACCTCAAAACGTGTATATCCATCAAAATCTCGACATCGAATTTTTGACATGAATCCATTACTTTCTCTTCTATATATTAACATATATAGAGGTAAGAGAAAGTAATATTATTCTATTTTTTGTATTTTATAAATATCTATCTATATATTGTGAATCAAATAAAATAAAGAAAATTTTAATATTTTACATTTGGCATATTTAATTAATTTTAACTAAATGGCTTTAATTTTTGATAAGACTCAGTACTTTATAATGGGCAAATTCATTTTTCTGAATTTTTTGCGCCTCCTTTTGAGAATTTCGGGAACCGAGTATTACTCTCCATAACGTCCTCTAAAGATCGCAAAATTTCGTTTCAAAATTAGGGAAGTTGGTTAAATAGACCGTGACTGACGGACGGACAGACGGACACTCCGCTAGTATATACAGTATATAGAGTGAATATATGTTAAAACTCCTAAAGCATCAGTACCCCTTAAAAAAAAGATATTTTTTTATTAATTACATTTGATTAAATAAAAAAAGGCCGAAAAATTTAACCCCTTTTCCTCTTGAATTTTTCTCATCTAAATTTATATTTTTCCCCGGAGGAATGAATATTCTGAATTTAGACCCAAGCCACAATGACAATTTTGGTCACACTCATTTTGTTCAGTCACTCTAGAAATAGATCTACTCAATAATTACCTTCTGGTGCTATAGAAATTTTTTTAATGTCCATCAATAAAAGTCTGGTGTGACTAGCGCACAGCACACAACCCTTCGGTAAGAGAAAGTTGTGCACCGTGCTGGTCACACAAGATTTTTTGTGTCAAGATATATTTAGTTTCCCATAGCAGATTAGTTTTAAACTTGACCACTTGCATTTCATAAGTAAAAAGTAAAAAAATTCAATTAATTCAAAATTTTCATAGCCTCTGTGTATTTTAAATGTTTAA
>JAKCPI010005414.1:0-46220 GCA_023213315.1 Euborellia annulipes | reverse complement strand
TATTTGACATAGATAATTTCTTAAAGAAAAGTTTTATAACTTTGACTATGTTCTTTATTTTCTTTAAATATCATAAAAGCCACTTAATTTGTAAATAACTTTGCCTATAGGTGGAATGATTGGGCAATTTCTCAGAGTGAGAGCCACCAACTGGTCGTCGGTTCAAAGCTGATTACACCCGCCTCCTGAGTTATCTTCTAGCCGTAAGAGTAAAAGCAAGTGATAACTGATTAAAGGGACTCTCGCCACAACCTCCTCCCCCCACCACACACACACACACACACATACATACACAAATCCCTTGGTGAATTTTTAACGAATCAAGTCCAGATTACGACAAACGCGAAGCACACCTTGGATTTTTAATCCGATTAATTATTCAACGCCCTGGGCATAACAAACAGGGAAAAAGAGAGAGAAAGAGAAAAAAAAAACGAGATGGGAACAAACTTACCCACTGAATATTATAACTCAGGAAGAGAGGGAAAATAAGATTAAAAAAAAAAAAAAAACAGGAGAGAAGAAAAAAATATTCCTTTGTGTTCAAGCATTTTAAAATAACCCCTAAGGTAATGGTTTTATTTAGGTCACTTTTTGTTTTTATATTTTTCAAAATATAAAGAATTTAGTGATGAAGATAGGGGGCAGCCCTGGTTCTTTTCAATAAAGAATCTACCTATTATAGGATTATATATTAAAAAAAAAAATATATAGGCCTATACAAAATTAAAAAAATCTTTATAGAATTGATAAAGGTTTCAATTTATCAGGGGAAACAAAAAACTGTCGGGAGTGAAGTTGTTACGCATGTTTTTCCCGATAAGATGGCGTAAAAAGTATGCCCAAAAAATCAAGTAATTCAAAAATTTGCCAAGAGATGTCAGAATGGTAGCTAATAATATTTAATGCATTTGGTTGATTTTCATTGATCTTTTGACAATAAATACTTTATAAATGTTATTATATATTATGTATCTTTTATAAAAGCATAAAAATATATAAATATAGGCTAATACTATATCGGCTGGTAGACTAGCCTGCCATCTATTGCAAGAATGCTGAACTAATTTAACAGTTGGTTTTTAAATAAATCATCTAAGCTTATTTTAAAAATTTCTTAATTAATATGTGATTAATAATAACAATAAATTCATTTTTAAATTTAAATAAAATTAAAGATTATTGGGACAGATTGTTTTTTTGTATTTGCTTGATAACAAAAAAATTAATTACGATAATTTTTTAATAAGTCATTAAAAAATTATAGCTCGATGTCCCAATAATCTCTTATGAATTTAATTCATTAAAAAAAAACCGCATTGAAAAATTCCTTATAATAGTCTAGTTGTTTTTAAAGTACGTTTAGACGTCGCTCCTGAACCCCCCTTAACATCTTAATACTTGCAGTGCAAAAGAATACCCCAAATTGGCAATAAACTTGCTCGCCGCAGGCTGGCAAGGGGGTCCAGGGGGCACAGCCCCTTGCTAGGCAGGCTTTGCGACTAGTATATATATATATATATATATATGCTTATATTTTATTTATTTATTTATTTATATTTTTTGGAATGGACTGAAAAGGTCGGATTCACCTTTCCTTATATTATCTGTATCAGCCAAAAGTATCCATTTGCGAGAGTTGGGACAGAGAGCTTTCTCTCTAAGCTTAGAGACGTTAGAACAAGCGCCTTATTCAGTTGCGTCCAACACATAAATCACATAATAAAACCTTACACATAATAAATTTTCATTATTTAATTATTTTTATTTAATTATCATTAACATCATACTTTTAAATCTCCATTAAAAGGTGCTTGCTTTTTCTTTAACTTTATGGTTGTTTCTCTCACCGATAGGGTGCACTGCTAGAGTGGAAACTTTTGGCTGATACAGATAATACATCTACAGCCCTGGATGAGTGCATTGCATTTTCTTCTTTGTCAACGTTTCGGGCACTAAACATAGAACATTAGTATACATTATTTATTTAATTTTATAAATTAGTTTTTCTATTATTTCATTAATCAAAATTTATTAAAAAAAAAATAATAAAATCAAACATTTTAGTATTAGAGCAAGTGAAATGAAATAACCAGAATGTTTTTCACTTTCTTTCTTTTTTTTTTCACTTACTCACACTCATTTTACGGTTTTTTTTTTCTTTTTTTTTTTGCAGGGAGGTGGTTGTAAATTTTCATTTTATATAAGAGAACACTTCGTTTAATCATAAGCATTTTCTCTCTCTCTTTTTTATACTATCTCTCTCTCTCTCTCTCTCCTTTCTCCTGAACATTCGTAGCCTATACACCCTTTTAATCGCAATTTTGTCGCTTCGATTCCATTTCGATTCGAGCATTTTCGTTGGCCATTAATCATCTTTCTTTCTTTTTTTTTTTATCAAAAAAACACTCCACGCTTTACGAGCGCAAGTGATAAATACAACCTGCACTCTTAATTATATAGGCGACAGTGAGAAGGAAACCAACCCCATTGCGAGAGGATATTGCTTTATTTTTAATTAAATAAAATTCATTTTTATATAGAACTAGCCGCTACGCCCCCCCCCTGGACCACCCTTCAGCTGGGCCCGTCCGCGGCGGACCCTCTTTTCTTAATTACGAAAAGCAATTTTTTTTTATAAAAAAAACACTCACTTTTTTCTTCATTCACACTCACACTCACACTCCACACACATTCAGACAGTCTTTTCGGCAACTCAGGCCATATAAGACTTTTGAATATAGGCCTATATGTATTTGGGGTCCAGGCATTCTCCCTTTGATTTCCAAATGATATAGAAGACCAGAACGCTAACCCCTACACCAAACCCGAGGACGAAAATGAAAATTATTATTGCTATTCCAATCCAGTGCCTGCTTGAGGATTTGTTTACATTCATCGAATACATAAATTCAAAGAATAATTAAATATTTCTCTATACATTTCCTATGGGAGAAATCGTAACTTTAGGAATTAATAACTCAAAAAGTTATGGAATTTTCAGGGCCAAAATAATTTTCCTGTAATCCCTAGAAGGTCCTCTTTAAGCATTTTTGTGTAGAATAAAATTTTTTATATGATATCTATTTGAACCAAGGGCGGATACAAGGGGGGGGGGGTAAAGGGGGGCTAATTACCTCCCCTGAGATTTGAAAAAAATACTTTTTTTCCAAAAAAAATAATGTATTTTTTTAATGTAAAATTTTAAAAATTAATAGTTAAAAATTTGATTTGTATTTATATTCTGGCAAACAGGTACAGACTGCGCCTTTAAATTACCGAAATTAAGAAAAAAATGTGTGCTGTGCGACCAGTCACTCCACCTTACCCTCCTTCCCTAAAAAAATTTTTGCACAGGGCCCTAAAAAAGCTAGTTACGGCCCTGGCAACAGCATACCATGTTTATAAATTTTACATCTTGAATTCTAATATATCGGCGGAAAGTAAAAATATATGTCGACACAAAAAAATCTGATGTGACAAGCACAGAACACAACTTAGCGAAGGTAAGAAAAAGTGTGCGACCAGTCACTCCAGTACTGGCATAATGTACACTATTTTTTGATTTAAAAACGAACCTGAAGACGATTTCAATCTAGGATCAAAACATCGCTCCATCTTTTTATCAAACAAAGTGGCAGAGTTAAGAAAAACTAAAAAAAAATTCGTCTTCTGACCTTCTTCAGGTAGAATGTAAATGACCAAATACAAACCCTTAAGTTTCAGAGTTTTCTAAGGTTATATAAATCTCTAAAAGAAATTTGTTTGGGGGCCATCCACGTGATTCGAATAAAGAAAGCATCTGCTGATAAGAAGAAGGCCTTGAACGAAAAGAAAAAGAAAGAGGTCAATTAAAGGGGATGGGAGGGGAGGGGGGGGGGCTTGTTTTTCTAAACGATTTTCCTATCGGGGACGATTCCCCCCCATCCATCCATTTTAGCTCACTCAAGTGCAAAGTACACATAAACGCCTTCATCAGCCGCATTATGTCGCATTACTATTCGTATTTTCTTTGACAAGCAATCAGACAGACACTTTTTGGCTTAATCCCATCCTTTCTCGGTTGGTATAATCAAAGAGAGCCAAGCCACCATTTTCAGATAAAGCATTTTATTTTCTTTTCAAAGAGTAAATAGTTTTTTTATTCATCGTCTCCTCCCTTCTTCTTCCAATAGATTTCTTCTTCTCTCTTTTATCTTCTCTTCTTCTTTATCTCTTATGTATCATTAAAAATTTTGTTTGAATTGAAGAAAGAGAGAGATTAGTTGATTTTAAATTAAATCATCATTTGATTGATTTTCTTTTTTACTTTCTCTTACCTATGTATATATGTAATATATATATAGAGAGAAAGTATTGGATTCATGTCAAAAATTCGATGTCGAGATTTTGATGGATCTTCACGTTTTGAGGTTCCCCTGAATCCAAAAAAATGGTTTCGCGACATGGTCTGTCTGTGTGTGGGTGGGGTGGGTGTCAAATTTTAAGCATGAAGGAATTGACCTATGAGGCTGAAATTTTATATTTAAGTTAAACACCCCCGGGACCGACAAAATAAGCTTTTAATCAAAATCGGCCAAAGAGTACTAGTACTTTACTGATGTACTTTTTTAGTTTTTTTCGATTTTCTTAAAATTCGCTCTAACGATTTTGATTAAAATTCAAAAATCAATTATTTTTTAGATGCTCTTTCAAATGTATAATCCCGTTTTGCCCTCAAAATTGTTTGAAGCACACTTTACTCTTGTGCTTCATAGAGAAGATAGCAGAAATGATTGCCATGGTAACAAAATATAAATATTTTCCCATGTTTATAAATTGACATCTTAAATTCTAATATATTGGCGGAAACTAAATATATGTCGACACAAAAAATCTGGTGTGACAAGCACAGAACACAACTTTCGATTACCGAAGGTAAGAGAAAGTTGTGTGCTGTGCGACAGTCACACCAGATTTTTTACTTTCTCTTACCTATATATATGCTAATATATATAGAAAGAAAGTATTGGATTCATGACAAAATTTCATTTGTTTACATTCATAGAAATTTGGATACCAAATGGCTTAAATAATAATGCCTGGACCCCCAATATGTACATTAATCAATAACGGTTATCGTCAAGTCTTAAATGGCCTAAGTTGTCGAAAAGACTGTGTGAATGTGAGTGTGAATGAGAAAAAAGTGTGAATGTTTGTTTTATTAAAAAAAAAAAAAAAAAAAAAAAAAAAAACATTCATAGAATACACAAATCCAAAGAATACATATATATTCTCTATACCTTTCCTATGGGAGAAATCGTAATTTTAGGAATTAATAACTCAAAAGTTATAAGAATTCCGGTACCCGAGTATTTCTACGAGACTCTTCATAACGTCCTCTATAAGACTGCAAATTTTCGTTTCAAAATTCCAACGAGAAGTTGGTCAAACAGAGCGTGACAGACGGACACTCCGCTATTATTATATGGACCCTGTTATGCAATGGTGTGTCAAAGACCAAAAAATTCAAAAATGAGTTAAGCACGGAATATTGTTTCAAATGCTTTAATTAATAGTATTTTTTATGAAATTTGTCTTAAAAAAATTTATATTTAATGTTACTTGCACAATTGACAAGAAAAATTATATATAATCCAATGTAAACAAAAAACTTTATTGTTGATTTTCTCAAAACTCGATTTTTGGTCTTTGACACACCATTGCATAACAGGGTCCATATATAGATTCTTTTCATTTGTGTAATCCATGAATGTAAACAAATCCTCAAACAAGCACTGGATTGGAATGGAATAATAATAATTTTCTTTTCATAATTAAGAAGAAAAGGCGCCCTCGGGGCTTGGTGTAGTTGGTAGCGTGCCTACCTTCTATACCGAACCCGCGACGGGTTCTGACCCAGGCAGTCCGATGATTTTATTTAAGGCATTTGGATACCAAATGGCTTAAATAGAAATGCCTGGACCCCCAATAGATATATTTAAACATACGAGTAGCGTTAAAAGTCTTAAATGGCCTAAGTTGCGGAAAAGTCTGTGTGAATGTGAGTGTGAATGAGAAATAAGTGTGAATGTTTAAAAAAAAAGAAGAAAAGGCAAGGTCCGCTGTAGGCGGGTCCGAGCCAGTTGAGGGGGTCCAGGTGGGCAGAAGTCTTTCTCCTCCCTCTCTGTCTAGACATGAAGCTTCTAATAATTAAGAAAAGGCAAGGATCCGCCGCATGCGGACGCGAGTCAGGTAGAGGGGGGGGGTCCAGGGAGGCGAAGCCTCCGGATAGCCGCCGAAGGCGGGCAGCGCGGCTAGTAAATACAAAATTTCATAAGAATTGGAAAAAGTTTTTTAAAATGTGTAAAAAGTTCCAAAGGGGTCTTCCTTTTGAATCGAAATTAACATGCAAATCCCCATATGGGGATTTAACATTATGGAAGGAAGAGACGGAATGAATTTGAAAAATCTGAAATACATCAGTAAAGTGTACTTCAAACAATTTTCACAAAATAAATTTTAATCAAAATCGTTGGATCGAATTAAAAAAAATCTGGTGTGACTGGTCGCACAGCACACAACTTTCTCTTACCTTCGGTAATCGAAAGTTGTGTTCTGTGCTTGTCACACCAGATTTTTTGTGTCGACATGTATTTAGTTTCCGACAGTACGGTACATTCGATTTTCAAGATGTAAAATTTATAAGTATGGGAAAATATTTATATTTTGTTACCATGGCAACCATTTCTCCTATCTTCCCTATGAAGCACAGGAGTAAAGTGGTCTTCAGAAGATTTCAATCACAAAATAAGAATATACATTTTATAGAGAATCTAAAAAATAATTGATTTTTGAATTAAAAAAAAAATCGTTGGAGCAAATTTAGAGAAAATCGAAAAAACTGAAAAAGTGCATCAGTAAAGTACTAGTACTCTTTGGTCGATTTTGTTCAAAAGCTTCGTGTCACGTCCCATGGGGGTGCCTAACTTAAATATAAAATTTCAACCTCCTAGCTCTTTTCGTTCTTGAGATATTTTGTTCACAGACACACAGACAGACACACACACAGACACACAGACAGACCATGTCGCGAAAACCACTTTTTTGGATTCAGGGGACCTCAAAACGTGAAGATCCATCAAAATCTCGACATCGAATTTTTGACATGAATCCAATACTTTCTCTCTCTATATATATTAACAAAATCTGGTGTGACTGGCGCACAGCACACAACTTTCTCTTACCTTCGGTAATCGAAAGTTGTGTACTGTGCTTGTCACACCAGATTTTTTGTGTCGACATGTATTTAGTTTCCGACAGTAGGGTACAATTGAATTCAAGATGTAAAATTTATAAGTATGGGAAAATATTTATATTTTGATACCATGGCAACCATTTCCCCTATCTTT
Organism: Euborellia annulipes; assembly: GCA_023213315.1. Classification (NCBI taxonomy): domain Eukaryota; kingdom Metazoa; phylum Arthropoda; class Insecta; order Dermaptera; family Anisolabididae; genus Euborellia; species Euborellia annulipes. The sequence goes on along the minus strand of JAKCPI010005414.1, from coordinate 38,829 downwards.
TCTATGGAGTACAAGAGTAAAGTGGTCTTCAGAAGATTTCAATCACAAAATGAGAATATACATTTTATAGAGAATCTAAAAAATAATTGATTTTTTGAATTTTAAAAAAAATCGTTGGAGCAAATTTAGAGAAAATCGAAAAAAACTGAAAAAGTGCATCAGTAAAGTACTAGTACTTTTTGGTCGATTTTGTTCAAAAGCTTCGTGGCACGTCCCATGGGGGTGCCTATCTTAAATATAAAATTTCAACTTCCTAGCTCTTTTCGTTCTTGAGATATTTTGTTCACAGACACACAGACAGACACACACACAGACACACAGACAGACCATGTCGCGAAAACCACTTTTTTGGATTCAGGGGACCTCAAAACCTGAAGATCCATCAAAATCTCGACATCGAATTTTTGACATGAAACCAATACTTTCTCTCTCTATATATTAACATATATATAGAGGTACGAGAAAGTAATATATATAGATGTAAGAGATTGCCCTCGGGGCATGGTGTAGAGGTTAGCGTGCTAACCTCATATACCAAACGTCGCGGGTTCGGACCCAGGCAGTCCGATGATTTTATATAAGGCATTTGGATACCAAATGACTTATATAAGAATGCCTGGACCCCAATATGTATAATTATAAATAACGGATATCGTTTAAAGTCTTAAATGGCCTAAGTTGCCGAAAAGACTGTGTTTTTTTTTTTTTTTTTTTTTTAAACATTCACACTTTTTTCTCATTCACACTCACACACACATTCACACAGTCTTTTCGGCAACTTAGGCCATTTAAGACTTTAAACGATATCCGTTATTTATAATTATACATATTGGGGTCCAGGCATTCTTATATAAGTCATTTGGTATCCAAATGCCTTATATAAAATCATCGGACTGCCTGGGGTCCGAACCCGCGACGTTTGGTATATGAGGTTAGCACGCTAACCTCTACACCATGCCCGAAAAGACTGTGTGAATGCGTGTGTGAGTGTGAGTGTGAATGAGAAAAAAAGTGTAAATGTTTAAAAAAAAAAAAAAAAAAAAGATGTAAGAGAAAGTAAAAAAAGCAAACGTTTAGGGTCGTAGGACCCTCGGCAGGAATGAAGTTCCTCACGCCTTTTCTTCAACTCAAAATATAATTTAATATGTATATTATTTAAATAGACGACGAGCAATTTCCTGCGTTTGGTAGATAGAAAGAGAAGGTGGGCCAAGGCTTCGGCTAATCTCGCCTTCCTCCGCCGTCGCTCGGGCGCTAGGAACACATTTTTGTTAGGAACGCGTTTTTGTTACGTTACATTTTCTCCCAATTCACCCTACGTAAGCCGAGTTAAAGAGCTTCGTTCCAAAAAAACTGAACAAATACTAATACTCTTATATACTGTATATGGGTAAGAGAAAGTAAAAATAAACAGGTTAATGAAATATCGGGAAGCAATAAAATCAACTAGGATTCAAATAAAACGAAATTAATTAATTGTTTGAAATTATAGGTTGTTATTTGGTTTAGGGGCTTAGATCAAGCAGCCAGAGCTGCCTCTCTCTCTCTCTCTATCCCTTTAATTAGGGTAAATAGTGTTAGGGGGTGGGCTTAAGAATTGAAAATCGCAATTATTCAAATCCTATTCAATAATTGCGTTCTGCTGCTGGTAGCCTACATGTACCATGTAGGTATTTATCAGAAAGAAAATGTATTACTAAAAAATAAAATAAGAAAAAAAATCATATATTTCGAAAATTTGCCAAGAGATGGCAGAATGGTAGCTAATAATATTTAATGCATTTGATTGATTTTCATTGATCTTTTAACAATAAATACTTTATAAATATTATTATATGTCTATATTATGAATCTTTTATAAAAGCATAAATATAGGCCAGATATAGGCTAATACTATATCGTCTGTTAGACTAGCCTGCCATCTATTGCAAGAATGCTGAACTAATTTGACAGTTGATTTCTAAATAAATCATCTAAGCTTATTTTAAAAATTTCTTAATTAATATGTGATTAATAATAACAATAAATTCATTTTTAAATTTAATAAAGATTATTGGGACAGATTGTTTTTTTGTATTTGCTTGATAACAAAAAAATTAATTACGATAATTTTTTAATAAGTCATTAACCAAATTATAGCTCGATGTCCCAATAATCACTTAAGAATTTAATTCATTTAAAATTTAAAAATTTCTTATAATAGTCTAGTTTTTTTTATAGTAAGTTTAGACGTCGCTCCTGAACCCCCTTAAAGTCCCAAGTATATTTTTATTAAATAATAAGAAAACAATTACTTATAATGAAAGGCGTTAATAAATGAAATGTGAATTTAAACATTTAAAATACACAGAGGCTATAAAAATTTTGAATTAATTGAATTTTTTTTACTTTTTACTTATGAAATGCAAGTGGTCAAGTTTGAAACTAAGCTGCTATGGGAAACTAAATATATCTTGACACAAAAAATCTTGTGTGACCAGCACGGTGCACAACTTTCTCTTACCGAAGGGTTGTGTGCTGTGCGCTAGTCACACCAGACTTTTAATGATGGACATTAAAAAAAATGTCTATAGCACCAGAAGGTAATTATTGAGTAGGTCTATTTCTAAAGTGACTGAACAAAATGAGTGTGACCAAAATTGTCATTGTGGCTTGGGTCTAAATTCAGAATATTCATTCCTCCGGGAAAAAATATAAATTTAGATGAGAAAATTCAAGAGGAAAAGGGGTTAAATTTTTCGGCCTTTTTTATTTAATCAAATGTAATTAATAAAAAAATATTTTTTTTTTTAGGAGTACTGATGCTATTTAGGAGTTTTAACACATACTGTATATACTAGCGGAGTGTCCGTCTGTCCGTCCGTCAGTCACTGTCTATTTGACCAACTTCCCCTAATTTTGAAACGAAATTTTGCGATCTTTTAGAGGACGTTATGGAGAGTAATACTCGGTTCCCGAAATTCTCAAAAGGGGAGGCGCAAAAAATTCCAGAAAATGAATTTGCCCATTATAAAGTACTGAGTCTTATCAAAAATCAAAGCCAATTAGTTAAAATTAATTAAATATGCCAAATGAAAAATATTAAAATTTTCTTTATTTTATATGATTCACAAAGAAATATATATAGATATATATTTATAAAATACAGAAAATAAAATAATATTACTTTCCCTTACCTACCGTATCTATCTATCTATCTATCTATCTATCTATCTATATATATATATATATATATATATATATATAAATGAAATGGGAAAAATGTATGTATGTATGTAAATATGTATGTATATGTTCTATAGAAATCCACAATTTTCAATGAATCCATTTGAAATTAAGTACACCTATAATACATGGCTCTGGGAGTAACGTAGTAATAATTTGAATCTCTTAAATGTTTTGCAAAATTAATTATAATCAAATTTCTTCAATATGGGAACACAAAATCAACAAGTTGGTTAGAAATTAGAGAGCGTCCTTTGTGCTCTGAGAACCAGCTTCCTACCTGACTATGGGCTGGGGGTGGGGGCTACGCAGCAGTTGAAAAGCGAAGAGAGGACTCAGGTGACTGACCCTTTAAACAGTCATAAACAGACCCTTTTGTGCTGTTCCCATTCGGTACCCTCGCCTCGCTTGAATATAAGATCCTTCCTTAACATCTTAACACTTGCATTGCAACAAGAAATATCCCAAATTGGGAATAAACTTGCTCGCCGAAGGCGAGCAAGGGGTCCAGGGGCGCAGCCCCCTGGCTAGGCGGAAAGCCCGCCGAAGGCGGACTTTGCGACTAGTGTTAATATATAGAGAGAAAGTATTGGATTAATGTCAAAAATTCGATTTCGCGACATGGTCTGTCTGTGTGTCTGTGCACAAAATATCTCAAGAACGAAAAGAGCTAGAAGGTTAAAATTTTATATTTAAGTTAGCCACTCAACTAGCAAGTGACACGAAGCTTTTGAACAAAATCGACCAAAGAGTACTAGTACTTTACTGATGCACTTTTTCAGTTTTTTTCGCTTTTCTCTAAATTCGCTCCAACAATTTTTTTTTTAATTCAAAAATCAATTATTTTTTAGATTCTATTTAAATCGTATGTCCTCATTTTGCTATTGAAATCTTTTGAAGACCACTTTACTCTTGTACTTCAAAGAAAAGATAGGAGAAATGGTTGCCATGGTAACAAAATATAAATATTTTGCCATACTTATAAATTTTACATCTTGAAAATCGAATGTACCCTACTGTCGGAAACTAAATGCGACACAAAAAATCTGGTGTGACAAGCACAGTACACAACTTTCGGTTACCGAAGGTAAGAGAAAGTTGTGTGCTGTGCGCCAGTCACACCAGATTTCTACTTTAGGGGCTCGAAAAAAAATCTCATTTTATGTAATTAACAAAATCTAAAGGACAAATATTCTACGTTAATTTTTGTTAAAATGAAATAGAACAATTATTAACAAAAATGAGAAGAAAAGGGAAGGGCGGCTTTTCTTTTATTCTCTAAACTTGACCAAGCAATAATTTTAATTACGAAAATGCTGTTGTTGTTGTTGTTGTTGTTTGTGCCTGTTTATTCCCTGTGTGATAATCTCTTGGCTAAGTGAAAAATAACAGGGCCAATTAATAACTAAACTAAATAGAGTAGAGCCCGGAACAGGAGGGACAGCTAATCAGGTGCTAATAGGCTTACGAAGGGTTTGCTGGACCAAAGAGCGAGAGAGAGAGATCTCCTCTCTCCCTCCCTCCCCCTACACCCTTCACTGGACCGGACGTGTCGCCAATTCACAAGCAGAGAGAAAGGACTCATCTAATTACCAGTAACGAACAACTTTAAGGCCAGTCGTCTCGTCTTCTTCTTCTTTCTCAATACCAAACAACATACACACACACACACACACACACTAGAAATAAATAGAATTTCAGACCATGGTATTATTAGGCCATGTCAAGTGTAAAATTGCTCTAAAGGGAGGTTAATTAACAAAAACTCTTACACCCCCTACCCATTGACATTACGCCTCATCAATTTTTATTATTACAATTCGAAATGAGAATGAATTTAAACTAGTAAAAATCGAAATTTGTTTCTCTCTGTAGAATTCAATTTCAAGAAGAAATAAAAGGAGATTCATTTGAATTAATTTATAAAGCATGAAAAAAATAATAATAATAATAATAATTTAGTAATGAATGTTTTTTTTTTTAATTAGAAACTAGTCGTAAAGCCCGCCTTAGGCTGCCGCTTCTCGACATCCACGCCATCTACACATCCGCGATCGCAGCGCCCCTATATACAATCTGACACGAAATTCAAATATTGTTTTATAAAAAATACAAGTATACAGCCCCTGAGTGAATTTTTTTTTTTTATTTTTATTTATTATTACAAATTTGTATAAGACATTCTGTCTATCAAATTGGATTCCATTTTTTTTCTTTTTACAATTTTTAAATCAATATACATCATACATATATTTATCATTTCCTTCCTCTTTCCATTTTTACTTTCTCTTACCTATGTATATATGTAATATATATATAGAGAGAAAGTATTGGATTCATGTCAAAAATTCGATGTCGAGATTTTGATGGATCTTCACGTTTTGAGGTCCCCTGAATTCAAAAAAGTGGTTTTCGCGACATGGTCTGTCTGTGGGTGGGTGGGTGGGTGGGTGTGTGGGTGGGTGTGTGGGTGTGTGGGTGGGTGTGTGTTCAATTTTAAGCATGAAGGAATTGAGCTACGAGGTTGAAATTTTATATTTAAGTTAAACACCCCCCGGGACCGGAAAAATAAGCTTTTAATCAAAATCGGCCAAAGTGTACTAGTACTTTACTGATGTACTTTTTCAGTTTTTTTCGATTTTCTCAAAATTTGCTCCAACGATTTTTTTTAAAATTCAAAAATCAATTATTTTTTAGATGCTCTTTAAAATGTATATTCTCATTTTGCAATTGAAATCTTCTGAAGACCACTTTACTCTTGTATTTCATAGGGAAGATAGGAGAAATGGTTGCCATGGTAACAAAATATAAATATTTTCCCATACTTATAAATTTTACATCTGAATTCATATGTTCCGTACTGTCGGGAACTAAATATATGTCGACACAAAAAATCTGGTGTGACAAGCACAGTACACAACTTTCGATTACCGAAGGTAAGAGGAAGTTGTGTGCTGTGCGCCAGTCACACCAGATTTTTTTCCTTACATTACAAATATACAGGTCTTATCTGCTGCCGGCTATTCCTGCATAATGAATGCTCTCAATTTTAATACCTCTTTTACAAAATAAGCTAATGACCCTGCCTGAGCAGACGTTATCTCCCCCAAGAACATTGTCACCCCACTTTGATGGGCCAAGGGCGCTCCATGGTTCTAGGGAATCGAACCAGGATCTTCTGCCTTTCCGGGGTATTGTTAAATATATCTATTGATATTATTAGTTAAGTTCTAATCGAGGTATTTATTCAATATTAATATCTTAGGGCTTTGAGGAATATTGTAGGTGCAAATTTAGATGCACCTTATGGGATATTTTCAGTTGGTTGAAAATAATGACTTTTCCCAGTATATTTTCACATAATAGGCCATCCAGAAACGGGAGGGATTTATTAATCCCAAAGCGTAAACTTAACAAGTGAGAGAGATCCGTACTAGCTATGTACAAGAATTTATAACAACTAGCCGGGCAAGGAAATAAAAATAAAATAATTTAATTTTTTATTCGCCTACGTCGTATTCACGACCTTCATCAGTGCAAATATTGTTAAATTTTAATTATATACCCTGATGAAGGTCGGGACTGGCTACTGAAACGTCGGCGAATAAAAAAATAAAATAAAATTTTTTTATTTAACATCCTTCGAATCCTGATTGAATCCCCACAGCCATAAGCAATTATAAGATTAATAGGAATAGAATATAAGGACCATAGGCGGACGCAAGCCTTCTGTTCGTTTGAAACTTTGGCCGGATCAGAAAATGTAGATTTTACTGTATAAATTGACCCAATCTGGGGGGGAATTATGCAGAGCGATCTCAGCGCCAAGGTTTTAGTATATGACCACCCTTTGTCGCCATTTTCTTTCAATCCACATCGATTAAAATAATATTGACAATAAAAAAGATAAGTAAGTTTTAGGTTTTATTTTCATTTTATTTAATTTTCTTTATTATTATTATTATTTTTTTTTTATTTAATGTTCAACGTTATAAAAATATTCGAAACAATCAAAGACAAAAATGTCAAATGAAGGTTAGGTTAGGTTTAGGTTATTAAGAATTCATTTTTGCAAGTTAATGACTTTAATCGAACAGATATCAAAATGTGCAAAAAATGGAGCTATTTATTTTAAACAAGTTCATGGGCGTAACTGGGGGGAGGCATGGGACCTAGGAGGCCCCGTATTGTTTCCATTTTTCTTGGGGCAGGGACCCTTCTGGGGGGGGGCTCCCCGGAGCCCCTAGTTACGCCCATGAACAAATTCCCATTTATAAATTAAATTTCTTTTTCTTAACTAGAGTATATTCAAAAGTTTGTAACAAAAAAAAAAAAATATCACTTTGACAAATGTTTTTTTACCCTTCACAAATGAAATAAAACAAAGGTGCAAATTAAGTAACAAAACACTTCTTTTTTTTTTTTGAAATTATTAAATGATAATAAATGTTAATAAAAAAAAAGTGGGAGGGGCTCAAGATTTGTCTCGCATAGGAGAGAAAAAAATCCCTTGTCACCGCAATTGTACTAAACCCTTTTTTTTAAACCTCATTACTCTCCAAGTTTTTTTTTTTTGTTTCCGTTTCAATAATCCAAACTTTTTAATGGACACAATAAATCATGGCTCTTCCTCTTTCTCTCTCTCGACCCACACACTATATGAAATTAAAATGTCTCTCTATGATTATTTTTATTTCAATATATATATGAAAATATTCCTCATATGAAATTAAATAATATTCTCATATTACATTTTCCCTTTGATTTAAAAATAATAAAAAAAAAAAAAATTATGACAAATGAGACTTTAAAATTTAAACAAAACTGAAAAATTTGGAAGTTAAATAAAAAAAAAAATTAATATTTCTTTTAACCTTTTAATATTCTGATGACTGACCTTTTGACTTCATTAAGCCGTGCTAAACAATTTGTAAATTTAACATTTTTCTTCAAATTACAGTTTTATATTTGAGGTTATGATTTTTAAAATAGAAGTCTTAATGGCATTTCAAAATAATTACATTAAAAATTAAGTAACAAAAAATAAAGATAATAAATTTAATTAAAATGTGAAGTGTAACTTACTTTTTAATAACTACCATTTTTATCGTTTCAACGTCAATCAACATTTAAGTGACAGTTCCCGTTATTTATAGGAAAACAAATATTTGTCTTCGGTTTTTTTATTTGTATTTATTAACCAGACAGCGCAATTATTTATTTTACTTAATAATTATAGTAAAATTAATATAAGAAAAATGAAATGAATACCTAAAAACAAAACAACTCACAGACGCCATTTCTCTTTCATGGATGACGTAATGCGCAAAATGAACCAAAATCCGTTCAATCAAATAGTAGCTTATTTAATTTTCAGGCCATCCTATTTCTAAATTATATTAAGATTATTTGTAAATAAATAATAAGAAATTTGTTAAAATTAAAAATTATTAAAATAAATTAAATCCAAAGAGACTCAATTGGCACTGAATTAATGAGATGTAGAATACCATGGGGAACATAAACATTTGCACCCTAACAGGTTTGCAAGACGCCTACTAGTTAGGCAGCCCAATCGACTCACCACTACATATGCAGTGTCTGTGTGAATTTACCTGAGCTAGGGTTCTGAGGGTATTTTATGAAGAAGCCATAAACCATCCCTTTGGAAAATAGATACATTTTAAATAAAAATTTGCGAATTCCTCTCTCTATCTCGCAATGCAAGTAGCCAGATCGGTGAAATTTAGTAAATTTCCTCCCAACAACTCCTAATCCTCTATAAAGCCCAAATTCGGCCGTGTCTTGAATATTGTTCCCACCTTTGGCGAGGGGCGTCGAAAGACGCTCTCTCCTCCTTGGAAGCCATACAGAGGCGTGCAATTAGACTGATAGGTGATTCTACCCTTACTGCATCCCTACAGTCACTAGATCATAGAAGAAGAGTATCTTCACTATCTCTCTTCTACAGGTATTACCATGGCCAATGCTCTGCCGAATTAAAATCAATTATCCCACCCAATGCAACATATTCACGGAACACAAGAGAGGCATCTTCCCAGCATCCCTATGCTGTTCAGATCACGACTAACAGAACAAAACAATTTCATTCTTCCTTTGTCCCCATGACCTCCCGTGATTGGAACAAGCTCCCTGCGTCTATCTTCCCCAAAACCTACAATCTTCAGACTTTCAAGTCTAACCTCAACAGGCATCTTCTCAGTTCCCGCAGTTGAGTTTCCCCTTTATGCTTCTCCTTTTGTTTTTATTTTCTTCCTGGCTGCATGTGACTATTGGTCATTATAGGTCTTCGGACCTTATGCACCCATTCCAAAAAAAAAAAAAAAAAAAATAAAATAAAAATAATTCTTATCCTAAAATTGTATATCTGTTTCAAATTTTAGAGTAATTACAATACTTCAACCGGAAGTAGTTAGCACTTCACCTAAGATTATAAAAATTACCTTTTAAAAATATTTTAATCTGGTTATTAATTTTGAAAGTGGCCTAATTCCATTCTTGGTAAGAAGGGTTTGAAAGTTTTATAAACATATACCATACATTTAAATAGCCGGGCAACAAATTAATAGGCCAGAATCGATAGCAAAGAATTGAAATATATTTTCGCCACTTTGCTACTCAAAAGAGAAGTGCATTTCTTTCTCACTTTCTTTACTAAAAATATTACATTTTTAAAATACTTCTATAATCTTAGGTAAAGTAGGCCTACTTCCGGTTGAAGTATTTACTACAAAATTTGAAACAGATCTCCAATTTTAGGGCAAGAATTATTTATTAAATTTCATCGATCTGGCTTCTTGCATTGCGAGATAGAAAGAAGAATTCGCAAATTTTTACTTTCTCTTGTAAAGTTTCGTTCAAATTATGAAATAAGTTAATTTTTTCCAAATAAGAAGATAAGATTAATTAAAATGTTGAAATTCTATTAATTTGAGATCAAATTCATTTGATATGAAAAGGCTACGCTATATCGCTATATAGATTGTTCAAAAGGGTTGGTTTATGGTCTATCATAAAAGACCCTCAGAACCCTAGCTCAGGTAAATTCACACAGACACTGCATATGTAGTGGTGAGTCGATTGGGCTGCCTAACTAGTAGGCGTCTTGCAAACCTGTTAGGGTGCAAATGTTTATGTTCCCCATGGTATATATATCTATATATAAATCATTGTCTCCATTTGTATATTTGGATTTGAGTATTTCTTTTCCTCCATAACGTCCTTTATAAAATTGTTAAATGTCATTATGATATTTCAACGGGACGGGAAGTTGGTAGAGCTTGTCAGACAGTGAGTAATTATAAATTTATTCTGAAATCGCAAATTATTTTGCCTTTTATAGATTCTACGTATGTATATTCATTCATTCATTTCATCACTTCCTAATTTATACAATTTCTCTCACCGATTTCGTTACGCCTCTCGAATAAAAGTTATTTCTTCTACTTTTTTTTTCTTCTTTGTTTGAATGCTAAACCCTTGGCCCTAATCGCGCTCCGCCCTTTTCGATTTTTTTTTCTCCTTTTTTTTTTTATTCTTACAAAAGCGATAATGAAAATTCCGTGCACAGCACATCAACGAGTTTTCAAATTCACCCACCGAATGCCCTTTTTTTATTATAAATAGACTTGTTCGGGTATTTTGTTATGGACCAGAATTTTGATTTTCTCTTCTTATTTAGTTCAAGTCACAATATTAGAATATTTTTTTTTTTTTTTTTCAATCTGAATTTATTCTTTTATTGATGTGAAACATCTATAGGTGCGTTATAAGCGACTGACTGCTTCGGAGATCATTTGCCGCTTTCCACCGAGATTAAAAAAAAAGATTTCATTACATGCCAAATCAACTTCTTGTTGAAATTTGCATCCTTTTAAAAGTGAACAATGATTTTTCAAATTTTTTATCCACGGTGAATTTTTTTTCCTTCCTTCCTCTGTGGCGCTACAGCCCTTGTAGAGCCTTGGCCTCCTCCACGATGTCCCTCCATTCCGTCCTGTCCATCGCCCGTCTTCTCAGATCTTCCTCCACGTCATCCAGCCATCTCTTACGCGGTCTTCCTCTGAGGCGTCTTCTGTGAGGTCTTTGGTGGAAGATCTTTTTAACCCCTCGGTCTTCACTCATTCGCTCGAGGTGTCCTGCCCATCTGATCCTCTCACTTTTTACGATTGAAGTCAGACAGTTTTTCATAAAGTTGGTACGTATCCGCCATTCGCCCTGTGATTGAATTGGGCCATATATTCTTCGCAGAATTTTCCACTCCCAGGTATTCAGAAGCTGTTCGTCCCTAACTGTCTTCACATCCATATTTTACCACCGGCCTGATCACAGATTTATACAGGATCTTTTTGGTTTTCCACGATAGAAGTTTGGATTTGATCAGATGTTGTAGAGCATAATCTGTTTCCTGCATTGATCCTGTCTTTGATCTCCAGTCCTATTTCATTTTGGTCAGTAATCTGCGATCCCAGATACTTAAATGTCTTAACTTTTTTAAACCTGTCTCTAAAGCCGGCATGTTGTCTCTTACGGTCTCTGTTATTGCGTTGAGCATATATTTTGTTTTTTTCCTCGTTGATCCTCAAACCAGCTCTATCGGATGCTTCCTTCAGTTCTTTCAGGTATCCCTCAGTGCGGCTTAATTGGTCAACATCATCTGTGTATGCAAGGTATTGTATAGTTCTGTTATAGAGATTTCCACCTGGGTTTATTTCGATGCTTTGTATCACCCTCTCCAGAATCAGATTAAATTCACTGTTAAAAAAACTTCCAAAAAACTTCCTATACAAGTATAGGAACTCTGTTTCATAAACTGTTTATGAATATATATGAGAAAGTTCAATTTGTTGCCAACCTAACAAATTTCTTGTATATTTTAAAATTAATTATTTTGGTGAAATTGTTAATTTTAATTTTAATTTTTATAGCTATTTAGTTGAATTGCTTTATAAAAATTATTTAATTAGTATGATTTTAATATACTTTATAAATATTTAAATAGTTTAGAGCGCGAATTTCAAACCAGAATTTAATAAATTTAGATTTGTGAAAAAAAAAAAGAATAATTTCAAGTTTCCTTAAAATAATTATAAAATAATATTAATAAAAATTCCTTGAGGTAGTCGAGTTATTTGAGAACGTTTAGACCAGTGATTCTCAACTTGTCGCGGTACACTTTTAACGATTTCAAAATTTGGCGGCACACAAAGAAATAGATAAATAGATAAGTTTAAAAGTTGGTAATTTGTTCATAAACTTTTATGTTAATTTTATTTCATATCCTGGGAATATTAATATTAAACCACGAAAGTATATGGAAAATGATTGATTTTTTTTACAGTGTTCTATACATGACAGTGTCTAAGACTCCTGTTTACCCTAATCTCTCTGGACGTGTACCCTTGTATCTTTATTTTGTCATCTTAACTAATCTGATGATTTTCTTAGGAATTCCAAAAAATTGAATTTTTTCAGTTTATAAAATTTTTATTTCCATCTACATATATAATTAAAATTAATTTCAAATATTTGCAAAATCACCCTTGTTAGATTTCCAATTTCTTGAGGTGAAGGGGGGTGGGGGTGGGGGAGAGTTCTTCAACTCACTTTTCAAGTGTGTAATTTTCTTTATGACGCAATAAGAAGAAGTTCTCTCCTCTGTTATTGCAATTATTATAGGCCAATTTGGCCTCCCTCCCCCCTCTATACGTATTCCTTTAAAGCAAGTTAATGTGAATGCGTCTCACATGTTTTTAAGCCTATTATTTCACTTAACAATTGAATCGACGCTGTTAATACTTTCTTCCAATTGCTTGGTGAGTTACGCCTTGCCCTTGCTTGCCTGCATTCCAACGCCCTTATTTTTGCTCTCTCTCTCTCTCTCTCTCTCTGACGCCACCATTAATTGTACAGCTCTCTCCCTCCCTCTCTGTCGTTTTACGTGCCCTCGGCTTTAATTTCTTAATCGCCTTACAGTTTGGACAAATTAAGAGAATGTTATAAGCCGAAGCCATTATTGTCAATTTATTGCTCTACAGATATTAACACTAACACAACGAGAGAATAGTGGCGGGTGGGGGAGTTAAAAAAAAGGATGCAATACGCACGAATGTATTAAAGTTTAGAATTTGAAATATCTCATTAAAAACATGTTAATAGCTACCTCTTTTTTCCCCCCTTTTTTACTTCAATAATTCAATTGAAAAAATAAATAAATAAATACTTCTATTATAAAAAAGAAGAAGCGCTTCCCGTTCCAAGCGAGAAAAATTTATTTCATTTGAATTGACTATAATACATTTGAAATAAATAAGGATGGGGTGTAAATGGCCTTAGATGCCGAAAAGACCTTAAACAAATTTAAAAAAAAGATGACAGGTTATATAAAATTAAAAAAAAAATAAGTAATTTCATTTTTATATTAAAATCAAATACATTTTTAATAAAATTATTATTTAACATCGGTGGGCTTTCTTTTTACTGAACCCTAGTCATGAAGATGGTCGCATAAACGTGACCGAAACGTCGCAGTGAGTCTGAATTAAAAAAAAAAAAAAAAAAACATAGCTGCTGTGACTTTTACTCTATATAGCTGTGATGTAATAGTGGAATCTAATAGTTCAATTTCACTCAGCTGACGTTTCGGCATGGGCGTAGCCAGACATCTTGTTAGGGGGGAGGCAACCTCTCGTGAGGGCGAGAGGAGGGGGGTTTGCAATTAATATATACTATAGATTATTAATTATTTATTTAAATAAAAAAAATTAAATTAATGTAGTGGATTGGGGCTTTAAAAAGAAAAAAATTCCCAATGGGAAAAATATATATAGATATTTTTTTTAATTTTTAGGACAAGCCAGGTGGGGGCAATGACCTCCACTTGCCTCCCCCTGGCTACGCCCATGCGTTTCGGACACCCTCTGAGATAGTATACAAGCGTTATCATGTATCAATGCGGATTTCATGTAAGTGTAGAGCTTTATTTTATTTAACAAACAAAAGGAACAACGGAAAAAATAGATTCGTATTTGAGGAAACACAACATCAGAGTAACATTTAAACTATTTAAGTGCACTTACACTTCGGTAAGAGAAAGTTGTGAACCGTGCTGGTCACACCAGATTTTAGTGTCGAGATATATTAAGTTTCCCGATAGCACCTTAGTTTCAAACTTGAATTTTAAATGTTGACTGCTTGAAATAAACTATGGTTATTTTTCAAAATTTTAATCTCATATTTGGATATTTTATACACAATAGAGAATCCTAAATAAATACAAAATTTCATAAGAATTGGAAAAAATATTTTAAAATGTGTAATAAATTCCAAATGGGACCCCCTTTTGAATCGAAATTAACATACAATTTCTCATAGGGAGTTAGTATTGATTCTATGGAAGGAAGAGCCGGAAAGTGAATTTGAAAAAAACTGAATTACATCGGAAAAGTGTACTTCAAACAATTTTCACGAAAAATTTTATTGATGTACTTTTTAAAGAGCATCTAAAAAATAATTGATTTATGAATTATAATCAAAACCGTTGGAGCAAATTTTGAGGAAATAGAAAAAAACTGAAAAAGTGCATCAGTAAAGTATTAGTACTCTTTGACCGTTTTTGCTCAAAAGCTTCGTGTCACGTCCCAGGAGGGTACCTTATTTAAATATAAAATTTCAACCTCATAGCTCTTTTCGTTCTTGAGATATTTTGTTCTCAGACACACACGCATATTATTTATCAGAGTATATAATGAAATTATATTATCAGCCAACTTTCAAACTATGTTGTAATCCACTGGTTCTCGTCCGATCACCAAAGTTAAGCAACATCAGGCACGGTCAGTACTTGGATGGGTGACCGCCTGGGAACACCGTGTGAAGTTGGCATCAATTTTTTTTTGTTTTTTCATAATACAATTAATCCAATAGGTATTTTAAATAAGAGACAAAAATATTCATTTTTAAATTTTATCTTATATTTTGATATATACTTTATTTATTAAGTGAGGAAAAATATTGAATTCTATTATATTGGCGGAGACTAAAAAGTAACTAGTATTTTACTAATGTACTTTTTCACTTTTTTTTCGATTTTCTCAAAAATTTCCTCGACGATTTTTTTTTTTTTATTCTTAAATCAATTATTTTTTTAGATGCTCTTTAAAATGTATATTCTCATTTTGCCATTGAAATCTTCTGAAGACCACTTTACTCTTGTACTTCATAGAGAAGATAGGAGAAATGGTTGCCATGGTAACAAATTATAAATATTTTGCCATACTTATAAATTTTACATCGGTAAAGTATTAGTACTCTTTGGCTGATTTTGTTCAAAAGCTTCGTGTCAAATCCCAGAAGACCTTTTTTTGATTTTCGAAAAAATAAAATTTTTTTTTTTTAGATTAATCGCATTAAGGTGCGCGTCTCGGGGTGCTAATTTTGGGACTTTCCAGCGGCCACAATTTAGAAGCTATCGACCTCAAATTTTTTAAATTAAAGCTATTTAAAA
The DNA here is from genome assembly GCA_023213315.1 of Euborellia annulipes. Taxonomy (NCBI): domain Eukaryota; kingdom Metazoa; phylum Arthropoda; class Insecta; order Dermaptera; family Anisolabididae; genus Euborellia; species Euborellia annulipes. Next base: position 23,078 of record JAKCPI010005414.1, on the reverse strand, counting down.
TATCTACAACTTATAGAAGCCCTTTTTTTGATTTTCGAAAAAAAAATTTTTTTTTAGATTAATCGCATTAAATAAAAGATATTTAAAAAAAGGAGCTCTATAAGTTGTAGATAATTAAATTAGTAATCATTGTGTTAAAAATAATTAATTTTTTGCCTTTAATTAATTAGCTGGAAAGTCTAGAATGAAATGCAATTTGTCCCTTGTTTTCCTATGGGGAACACTAACGCCATCTCTTGCCGCCTAGAGGAACTCGGTAGTCAAAAGCTTTCTAACGACTTTTCGAGACGCCACCTTAAATAAAAGATATTTTTAAAAAATTCGCTCTATATCTTATAGATAATTAAATTAGTAATCATTGTGTTAAAAAATAATTAATTTTCTACCCTTAATTAATTAGCTGGAATCTTTCAAATGAAATGGAATAAATCCCTTATATTCCTTTGGGAAAAACTAACGCCATCTCTTGCCGCCTAGAGTAACTCGGTACTGAATCGTCTTCTAACGGCTTTTCGAGACGCGCACCGTAAGATTGTCAATTTGAATGTGAACTGTTAAGTCGACGCGGCTAATAATCCAATATTTATAGAGGGAGGGGGATTTTCCCCCTCCCGAGGCTTCCCCTGATTATAATCTTTAATTAAACTTCTTTTCTTATTTCAAACCTCTAAATCAATATATTTGAATAATATTTATTTTCTTCTCTCTATCGTCATTGAGATAAAAAAAAGAAAAACAAACAAACAGTGTTAAAAAAACATTGTGTGGGTGTGTAAATGTGTTTGTGCAATAAATCCGGCGCGAAAAGCACTATTGTTCTGTTGAAGTTAAGGCCAAGGCTATAAAAAAAAAAAGAGAGAGGTCCGAATTGAAGGGCTTGAATCGACCGAACGGAAAATCTCAGTCAGCCAACACACACAAAAAAAAAAAAAAAAAAAAAAAAAAAAAAAACCGCCCTCTCTAGCCACACACACACACACACACACGACACACGATAACGAAATAAACATTTTAAGTGTTTTTCTTAGGGCTGAACTGTGGTCCCTAAGGAGAAGACTTGAAGGACCGACCACACACACACACACACACACACATGCCATTTGAATATTTACGTTAGAGGATTGAAGAAAGAAAGAACGACGTCGTTCTCTCTTTCTCTCTCGCTCAATAGGAAATGGACAATCGGCGTTGAGAGAGTGAGAGTGAGAGAAAAAAAAAAAAAAAAAATCTAACTAGATATCGGCAACGAAAAAACATGGTTTAGGATCCTACTCTCTCATAAAATTGAATTTTTCTAGGCCAAATGATAAGAAAGAGAGAGACATTTGACAATGATTGTTTTTGGATAGAAAATAGAAAATCTGGTGTGACTGGTTGTCGCGCCAGATTTTTTGTGTTTACATATTACAGTAGAGTCCCGTTAATCCGAACTAATTGGGACCGAGGGTCGTTCGGATTATCGGGAAGTTCGGATTAACCGTAATTGTAAGCTTTAATTAGTTAATTTTGATAATAAAGTCGTATTTATAACGTTGTAAACCGTGAAACTTGTCGGTGATATTAAACTCTAAATAAATATTTCATAATAATAATAAAATAAAGTTCCTTTAATGTCTAATTTTCATTTATATTCCTATTAAAAAAAAAAAAAAAAATCGTACGCAAAAAGAGTTCGGATTAACCGGAAGTTCGGATTACCGGGACTCTACTGTATTTCATTTAATCGAAAATATTAGACAATATTTCATAACAGAAATCCAATGATTTTTTTTAACAGTTTCGGCTACATACTGAACCATCATCCTGCCAATAAAAAGTAAGACATTACTAAAATGTCTGAATTCTTTAATATCGTCAGCAGAGCCGCAGACAGACTTGACGGGCCCCGGGGATACATAATAATACGGCCCCCCACCCTTTTAGTATGTAAAAGGCTATTGTGCCAACAATTTTTGAAACGGTTATACATAGCTTACAATATTTATTATGTTCTAGTGTACTATTCTACTTAAAGAATGCTACGAATTCGTGATTAATTTTATTTGCTCGTGTTTTTGTTACATTAATTTTTCAACAATCACTCTTAACAATAACAATCTAACACACCCACTCACTACTTCCTTGACTACTCATACTCTAAACTCCTTCCCCTACCTTCTCTTCAAAGATCTAGCCTATCCGGATGTCTTCGTGGCCTGGCGGACCGCCGGACCTCGTTTGTCTCCACCTGTCTTTCATCCACTTGCCTTCCTTCTTCAGCTCCCTCACCTATTCCTTCTTCGCTAGGTTCTCCTGCTCCTTCGATTCCCTCATCCGATCTTACTTCCTCCTCTTGCCTTCTTTCTTCAGCTCTTTCACCTGCTCCAACTTCCTCTTCCTGGTTTGAACATGTAAGGTCCATCCAATCTTTGCATGATTTTTCCCTTAATGATTCTTTAGGCGCTTCCATCGGCCCATGACGCAATTGATCGATGTGTCGTCTTATTATTTCGCCTTCCTTACTCTTGATCACAAATTTCCTTGGATTATGTTCTGGTGTACTATTCTACTTAAAGAATGCTACGATTTCGTGATTAATATCTCGTGTTTATTTGCTCGTGTTTTTGTTACATTAATTTTTCAACAATCACTCTTAACAATAACAATCTAACACACTCACTCACTACTTCCTTGACTACTCATACTCTACAATATTTATTTAATATTAAATAAAAAAGTTATTTAAAAATTTTTCAAAATTTCCTAAACATAGGGTTACCATAAGTTATTGAGCCAGATCTTAACAGAGGACTTCCATGGGGGTCTGGGGGTATGGAAATTTTTTTTAAAAATTAGACACTGAAATCTGCGTTTTTAGCTATCCTAAGGCGGTAAAAATATCAAACTTGCTTTGAGCTTAAAGGGCCCGGGCCCCTTCAGGAAAAAAATTTCAAGAAAATTATTATTTTTTTATTGAAATTTTAAGATTTGAGCTTAAAGGGTCCGGGCCCCTTCAAGAAAATGATTTTTTTTTATTGAAATTTTAACCATTGAAATTATTTTTTATTAGGATTTTAAGGTTGGAACGCAAAGGGCCCGGGCCCCGGCGATATAGCCCCCCTGCCCCCACTCCCCTGTCTGCGGCCCTGATCGTCAGTATGCTACAAGTAGAAGACATTTTTGGCTTAAATCTTGGTTTATTTTAGCAAATAATATTAAAATACAACGTTTCGGCTGCTAACAGTACCGGATTACCCATTAGTAATACGCTTTTTAGGGGCTCCGCAATATTATAATTTTTTTTTTTTACTTTCTCTTACCCTATATATAAAATATATACTCATAGCGCATTTGCAGACCATTTAAGGGGGGTTCAGGAGCGACGTCTAAACGTACTTTAAAAAAAAAAAAAAACGACTATTATAAGGAATTTTTCAATGCGGTTTTTTTTTTTAAATGAATTAAATTCATAAGAGATTATTGGGACATCGAGCTATAATTTTTTTAATGACTTATTAAAAAATTATCGTAATTAATTTTTTTTGTTATCAAGCAAATACAAAAAAACAATCTGTCCCAATAATCTTTAATTTTTTTTAAATATAAAAATGAATTTATTGTTATTATTAATCACATATTAATTAAGAAATTTTTAAAATAAGCTTAGATGATTTATTTAAAAATCAACTGTCAAATTAGTTCCGCATTCTTGCAATAGATGGCAGGCTAGTCTAACAGCCGATATAGTATTAGCCTATATCTGGCCTATATTTATATATTTTTATAAAAGCTCATAATATATAATAACATTTATAAAGTATTTATTGTTAAAAGATCAATGAAAATCAACCAAATGCATTAAATAGTATTAGCAACCATTCTGACATCTCTTGGCAAATTTTTGAATTACTTGATTTTTTGGGCATACTTTTTATGACACACAACGCCATCTTATCGGGAAAAACATGCGTAACACCTTCGCTCCTATTCCGCCTTAAATGAACGAATTCTCTGGATAAAAAGGATTAATAACGTCACTTATTTATAAGCTGGAGACTCCGCTTTTGAAATGTTCCTTTTAAAATTTCGTTTAACTAAAATCTATTCTACGTTAATTTATTATTGAAAGCTTTTTTTTTTTTTTTTAATATTTGATTCACAATTGGTTTTTGTAATTTATTATTTTATGGTGATATTGACTTTTAATTGAAATTAAATTATGCTTACATAATCAATCAAAATTATGCCATTAACTAAAAACCAAGCTGATATTGTTTAAATATTTACATTTGCTATTGATTTTCATTTCTACTTGTTGTATTTGTATGATGATTGATTGTTTTATATTCTATGAATATAAAAGGGTGTAATTTTTGAGGCAGGTTCAATTTTAAAATATATTTTTTTTTTATTAATTTAGAATTTTGTAGTTGTATATAAAATGGCTGTTGTATAATTTTAACAAGGAGCAGGCTGTCGTTGACTTTATTTAAGAATTAATTTTTAATGGATTATAAAGGAAAAATAGAGAGGCAGTGGCAGATTCAAGGAGGATAAAAATGATTTATATTTCAATTCCGGATAATATCATAATATTTTTTTCTGCCCGAAGGGGGGAAGGGACCGCTAGTTTTTCTGGCTAAAAAAATCTGGTGTGCTGGACGCACAGCAGGCAACTTTCTTCGGTAATTGCAAGTTGACTTCTGTGCTTGTCACATCAGATTTTTTGTGTCGTTTCCTTCCAGTCATTTCAAATAGATTTGGATAATTTTTACCATGAGGTGGATTTGAACTCGAGTTGTCTTCAAGCTTTATTACCTCGACTAACATACTGTACGTAAAGCCTCGATCACACTTGCTGGGGAGTGTGTGGTGGTATTTTGCAAGATTAACAGCCTGCAACGCAATGAATTAAATAAGCTGATTAGGCTTATCGTAATGGCTATTTTAGAAAAGTTGGATGTGGAAATTTGTGTGAGAAGTAAATGGATACGAATATGCATCAATAGAAGAGATAAGAGCAATGAAATGTCTTTTGAAGGAATTTATATTAGAAGATTCCAAAAATATGTCATTTTTGTTGAAACTAATGAAGTAGATTAAAACGTAAGGTTCCGACAGTTGTTTAGTAGTGGACGGGTGGTGGTGGGGGGAGGGGAGTGCTACTCGACCGAAAAAATAAAACAAAATGGATTGATTGACTTGACTAAATTATTATTAGGAGAATTTTTAATTATAGACCACATTTTTGGATTAATTATTTATTAAAAATATATAACGTTTCGACTCTGCAGCCGTTATCAAGTACTGTGCACTTGCTCCGACTCAAGTGAACTGAGTGCCATGCCCGTTATGTGCCTTTTTATATACAACGACGATTGCGCCATCTGCAGGCATTCCTATGAAGTTAGATTCAAATTTTCCCGCCATTTTCACTCATTCACATGAAGTTAGTCACGATCATCAAACCAAGTGTTTACATAAAAAGCATGATGCTACACAAGATTTTTGTAAATTTAATTTTAACATAGATGCTATAAAATATTATTATTAAATCATTCCAAAATTACATACATATATATATACACAGATGACTAAATTACTTACTGATCTACTCGATTACTACTAGCGTAGTGTGAACGAGAATTAATCCTAAATGGATCGCCCAGATCACCAAGATCACATCGATATTTGTATTTTTTCAACAATACAGATAGATAGATAAACACTTTAACTTGACATTAAATTAAATTGAAAATCTTTGGAATAATATATTCTTTTTTCTTCTTCTTCTTCGTTTTTTCCTATTTTTAAATTCTAAGGCTAATATCAAATGTAAATCGTATCGAATTATTCCAATTTTGATTCAGCAAGAGAGAAGCGTTTATTTCTATGATTTGAAATAGGTCAAGAAATCCTTTTTCTTATTATCCTTATCATCATCTAAAGTGTGAAGATCAAAAAAAAAAAAAAAAAAAAATCTCTCTAATAACTTGAGAAAATATTATTATAATAAAATTTATTTTTATTTTATTTTTTAAGGAAATGAGTAATCTTTCCGTAAAAGATAAGGATAGATTAAAATAAAAAATTCTTCTATAAACGCCATTTATTTATTTAAAATATCAAAATCGGCTTATAAGATTTCAAATATTTTATTCTATTATAGAGGTTTTGATGGAAATACACGTTATGAAGTCCCCTGAGACAAAAAAAAAGTGGGTCCCGCAAAGTGTCTGTCTGTGAGCAAAATATCTCAAGAACGAAAAGAGCTAGGAGGTTGAAATTTTATATTTAAGTTAGCCACCCCCCTGGGACGGGACATGAAGCTTTTGAACAAAATCGGCCAAAGAGTACTAGTACTTTACTGATGAACTTTTTCTCTTTTTTTTCCGATTTTCTAAAAATTCACTCTAACAATTTTGATTATAATTCATAAATCAATTATTTTTTAGATCCTCTTTAAAATGTATATTCTCATTTGCCATTGAAATCTTGTGAAATACACTCTACTCTTGTACTTCATAGGAAAGATAGGAGAAATGGTTGCCATTGGTAACAAAATACCATGTTTATAAATTGAATTTTAATATATCGGCGGAAATTAAATATATATGTCGACTCAAAAAACCTGATGTGACAAGCACAGAACACCAACTCTCAATTACCGAAGGTATGAGAAAGTTGTGTGCTGTGAAACCAATCATACCAGATTTTTTAAGCTAATAAAGAGAAAAAAAATTCCTATTTAACTCTCGACGGGCCCTCGGGGTTTGGCGTAGAGGTTAGCGTGCTAACCTTGTATAACAAAAGTCGCGGGTTCGGACCCCAGGCAGTCCGATGATTTTATTTAGGCCAATTGGATACCAAATGCGAAGCCCGCGCCGGCTAGTTTACAAATACACGTAAAGTTATTTAATTTTTGGCCAACGTTCCTAAGAATCTTTCTTACTGCCATCTACAATCAATTCGAAAATAATAAATAACTATATAGTTAAAAAAACACATACTTAAGGTAATTCCTTTTTATCAAGGAAAACTTTGATAAAAATCTTCGTTAACTCCATTTGGTTGGCATAATTGTGTTATATTTTACGTTGATGGAAAATTTAAACTAAAGCCCTTCTCTTCTTCTTCTTTTCTCCTTGTTGTTGTTGTTGTTGTTGTTTATTTTCCCTCTCTCTCTCTCTCTCTCTCTTTTTAAACCGGATGTAAATTTAAACAAGAGCGAGGATAGGGTAGTTCAGATTTATTTTTTTGGATATAAGATGTTTATCTTAAAAAATAAGAATTTTCATATTAATCTCGTTCACAAGTTTTTTAAATGTAATTTACTTTCGCTTTATTTTTTTTTTTTTTTTTTTTTACGTTAATCATCTGTCAGAGTTTAAAGAGGAATAAATAAGGAAAAAAAATGATACTGTATTTATTTATTTATTATAAAAAATATTCAAAATGTAATTAATAAAAGAGCCGTCGAGAGTTTTTTTTTTTATCTAAAAAACATTCGCACTTTTTTTCACACTCACTCACATTCACACAGTCTTTTCGGCAACTTAGGTCATTTAAGACTTTGACGATAACCGTTGTAATATATATATATCTTTTTGGGGTCCAGGCATTCTTATTTGAACCCTGTTATTCAATGGTGTGTCAAAGACCAAATATCGAGTTTTGAGAAAATCAACATTAAAGTTTTTCTGATTTAAATTGTTTTTATTAGATTATATATCATTTTTTTTGTCAATTGTGCAAGTAAATACTGTAATTATGGCAGATATTCATAAATTATCTCTAAAAATATGACTAATTTAGAGAAAAAAAAATAAAATATAAAAAATTATTTTTACAAAATTCTCTATGTGCGATTTATATTTGTAAATAATGCTTCAAAGTCCCTTGACCCATGATTGAAAAATTCTCTAAGTCCAATTATATTTGCAAAAATGCTTCAAAGTCTCTTTATATTTAATACTAGTAGCATAGAAACTTTTTATCAAAATCACATTCATCAATTTTAAATAGTATTAATATTTTAAAATTAAATAGAAAGTGATAACAAAATTTTCTCATCAATTAATTTCCGAATAAATAGCTTGGAAACAGTAAATCAAAGTTATAATAATGAAATAGACTTAATATTACGGCCACTTCAACCTAACCTAACCTAATATTATTTATTTTATTTATTTTGTTGTCTTTTCGAAATCGCACTGATCCTCATCCTCAACTTCATTTTCATTATCAGGAATAATATCAAAAAATTAAATTTTGACGTCTACGAATTCAGAGAAAATTTTCTCATTTTTCAAAAAAAAAAAAAAATGATTTTTGTTTATTTAAGGGAAAAAAATATATATAATATTATTTGGTAAATAACTTTTTATTGGTTGTTAAAATCGCACTGGTTAAAACTCAATTAAACGATATTAATTTATTGTTAATTGGAAAATTATATATATATATATATATATATATATATATATATATATATATATATATATATAAGTTCATAGAAAAAGATAGAAAACATTATAGAATTAGCCTAAAAGAAAGTAAAAAATGAATTATAATATAACTATTGATAATTTTTTTGTAGGTTATGAAATACTTGTATTAACTTTCAACAAATGGAATATAGTAATAGTGTATTGAATATATAAATTTGAAATAAATAAAATTAATATTTTCTTGAGTTTATATTAAATACCTCTAAACAATAGCGATGCCGGTGTTCATAATTGAAAATACTTAGGGCATAAACGCAACAATATATCTCAAGCGTATAGTTGTTTACGATGTCTTGCACTTGACGCATAAATGAAAAATTGTTCTTTTCAAATTAAGTATTACGAAACAACATGTTAAGTACATAAATCATTATTGAAAAATGTAAAATCCTGCATTGAAATATTGTAAAAATAATTTTATGCTTTTACATTAAAAATAAATTTTTTTAGGACATATTTCATAAAAAATACTATTAATTAAAGCATTTGAAACAATATTCCATGCTTAACTCAATTTTGAATTTTTTGGTCTTTGACACACCATTGAATAACAGGGTTCATTTAAGCCATTTGGTAACCAATTGGCTTAAATAAAATCATCGGACTGCCTGGGGTCCGAACCCGCGACGTTCGGTATACGAGGTTAGCACGCTAACCTCTACGCCAAACCTCGAGGGCCCGTCGAAAGTTAAATAGGAATTTTTTTTTCTCTTTATTAGCTTAAAAATCTGGTATGATTGGTTGCACAGCACACAACTTTCTCATACCTTGGGTAATTGAGAGTTGGTTAAAAGTATGCCCAAATATCAAGTAATTCAAAAATTTGCCAAGAGATGTCAGAATGGTAGCTAATAAAATTTAATGCATTTGGTTGATTTTCATTGATCTTTTAACAATAAATCTATATATATAAAAATGAAATGGGAAAAATGTATGTATGTATGTAAATATGTATGTATATGTTCTATAGAAATCCACAATTTCCAATGAATCCATTTGAAATTAAGTATACATATAGTATATGGCTCTGGGAGTAACGTAGTAATAATTTGAATCTCTTAAATGTTTTGGAAAATTAATTATAATCAAATTTCTTCAATATGGGAACACAAAATCAACAAGTTGGCTAGAAATTAGAGAGCGTCCTTTGTGCTCTGAGAACCAGCTTCCTACCTGACTATGGGCTGGGGGTGGGGGCTACGCAGCAGTTGAAAAACGAAGAGAGGTGACTGACCCTTTAAACAGTCATAAACAGACCCTTTTGTGATATGATATGACAATTTTGGTTGCAATCTTCCAGGCAACAATAAAAACGAACCCAGGAAATAATATATTTATAAATAATAAATAATAATAAAATAAGAAATCTTGATGATTACTAAATTTAAAAATATTTAACGAAATGAGTTTGTGTTTTATTGGACATTTTTATGCCCCTGGGACTTGAATCAGGGGGTTTTCCCTTCCCAGCGCCTTTATTCTACAATACATCCCCAACTTTTCAGTCTAAAGGGCATTTGTTTGAAAAGCTATTTTAGACAAAGCTTTGTCTAGTCGATATTAATTACATTTAATTGAATAATTTACTACATAAACTCAAATTGATAATCGAAACATTATTTCTAATTGTTACTATCCTTATTTTATATTGTTTTCTTTTTACTTTCTCTTAACTCTATATATATGTTAATATATATAGAGAGAGAAAGTATTGGATTCATGTCAAAAAATTCGATGTCGAGATTTTGATGGATCTTCACGTTTTGAGGTCCCCTGAATCCAAAAAAGTGGTTTTCGCGACATGGTCTGTCTGTCTGTGTGTCTGTGTGTCTGTCGTGTCTGTCTGTGAACAAAATATCTCAAGAACGAAAAGAGCTAGGAGGTTGAAATTTTATATTTAAGTTAGGCACCCCCATGGGACGTGACACGAAGCTTTTGAACAAAATCGACCAAAGAGTACTAGTACTTTACTGATGCACTTTTTCAGTTTTTTTCGATTTTCTCTAAATTTGCTCCAACGATTTTTTTTAAAATTCAAAAATCAATTATTTTTTAGATTCTCTATAAAATGTATATTCTCATTTTGTCATTGAAATCTTCTGAAGACCACTTTACTCTTGTACTCCATAGAAAAGATAGGAGAAATGGTTGCCATGGTAGCAAAATATAAATATTTTGCCATACTTATAAATTGAACATCTTGAAAATCGAATGTACAGTACTGTCGGAAACTAAATACATGTCGACACAAAAAATCTGGTGTGACAAACACAGAACACAACTTTCGATTACCGAAGGTAAGAGAAAGTTGTGTGCTGTGCGCCAGTCACACCAGATTTTTTTTTTTTTAATTACGAAAAAATAATTTTTAAAGCAATTTTAAAATTAATTAAAATCTAAAGTCTTATTTCTTCTTCTCTTCTTGAAAACAGTTATTTTATTTCATTAATAATTAAATGTTTCCTCTGGAGTTCGAGAGAAAAAGAGGAAATAAAATGTCCAAAGGCAACGAAGTCAACTTCTCTCTGTTCATTGGAGTTCAAAAAAAAAAAAAAAAAAATTGAATTACATTTTCTCCCAGGGTTTTATTTTTTATTTTTTTATAATCATTAGCTTGATTGACTATTTACTCGTAATTATATAGAATTTTTGATAACTTTCATTTTTAATTTGAAAAATTGATTATTTCTTTTTTTTTTTTTTTAAATAAATGCCACTACTAACTAATATTTATCATCTCGTTGAAATATAATACTTTCTCTTAGCTCATAAAAAAAAAGTTATTATGAATTAAAATTTCTCGTCGAGTTTTATTAAAATCAATATTGGAAAAATTATGGATTCATTAAAATTTTATTTGGTTTTAATAGGCCATTTTTATTCTGATATTACCTGGAGACAGACAGAGAATTTATTAGAATTGAGTTTGTATCTCTCTAAACCGCATTATAAAAACGTTTACATTTAATTAAAAAAAAATTATTAAATTTGATTCTTAAGGATTTCTAAGTCATAAAATACCTATATAAATAAAAATTATTTGCAAATTAAAGGGCTAATAGGAGAATAATTTACAAATAGGAATGGATGAGGTGGGGGGGAGGGGGAAGGGAGTCAAATCTGGAAGTCTAATATGACATTAGGAATTTGCAGTATCAGATTTTTTTTATAAAATTTTACTGCCATGTCCTTTTAAAAATTCATGTTTTAAATAACATTATTTAAATTTCTTTTGGGTTCATAAATTATTTCTTGCTGGAAGGTAGGCAACCAAAATGACCAACCTTCTAATGAATTTGTTCTAGAACTCATCTAGAGCGTACCATTCAAGCGTAGTTATTAAATCTCGCAAATAACTAGTGTGCCCTAGAGGGATTCTGAAGATAAAATTTGATGCCCCAAATTAATCTTAATCCATATTAATCAGAAAAACACTCCGTTTTTATGAAATTAACATGCTTACATTAGAAAAATATTCACTTTCAAAATTTTGTATCTTTCTCTTTTCCTTTATAAATATATCTCAAAGTTTCTAACTTTATTTAAATTATGTCGAAAAAAATAGATAATACTAAATTAAATAAGGGCACCCTGAACAAGATTATCAATACTTGAAACTCTCTCTATTCTCATTTATTTAAAGTAGGGCCTATACATAAATTTCCTAGTAAATTATCACTTTCTTCTTTTCATAGCTTATTGTTATTAATTGAAATCGTTCGGATATTTGGGTCGTGAATATGTCTAATAGCGATTAAAATGTTGTATAGATGTCATAAAGACTAAAAAAATCTAATTTCGAAAATCCATTCATTTTAATTATGTTGGTAAAAGGTGGTTGGTATTCAAATGCCTTAAATAAAATCATCGGACTGCCTGGGGTCCGAACCCGCGACGTTCGGTATAGAAGGTAGGCACGCTACCAACTACTCCAAGCCCCGTGGGCTATGTAAAATTTATAAACGTGGGAAAATATTTATATTTTGTTACCATGGCTATCTTTTCTATGGAGTACAAGAGTAAAGTGGTGTTCAGAAGATTTCAATGACAAAATGAAAATATACATTTTAAAGAGAATCTAAAAAATAATTGATTTTTGAATTAAAAAAAAAAATCGTTGGAGCGAATTTAGAGAAAATCGATAAAAACTGAAAAAGTGCATCAGTAAAGTACTAGTACTCTTTGGTTGATTTTGTTCAAAAACTTCGTGTCACGTCCCATGGGGGTGCCTAACTTAAATATAAAATTTCAACTTCCTAGGTCTTTTCGTTCTTGAGATATTTTGTTTACAGACACACAGACAGACCATTTTTTTTTGGATTCAGGGGACCTCAAAACGTGTATATCCATCAAAATCTCGACATCCAATTTTTGACATGAATCCAATACTTTCTCTCTATATATATTAACATATATATAGAGGTAAGAGAAAGGAATAGAATCGTATTTAATTTTCTTCTTCCTTACTATAGAATTTTTTTTTTTTTTTTTTTTTTCAAATGCTTTAGACTCTATTACAAATCTAAAAGGAAATAGTCGTTTACTCGTAGAATTTTTGTTTGATTCTATAATAATTATGTTGTTTAACCTGAACAATAAAATAGTCCTGATTATGTATGCATCATTAAAAGGAAAAGAATAATTATTAAAATACCTTTACCGGTGTTTATTGAAATAAATTGCTCTTCCTATTTTATAAATGAAGGCAAATTTATCCTATGGGAAACATTTTCTTTATCTTCAATCTGCATTCTTCGCATTCCTTTCATTACTGATTACATCTTTGTTTTGTTTTATGAGAAATATGTTAAATAAATTTTTTGGACTATAATAACAAATCTACATTTACTCACCTTGATTAATTATTTTTAATAAAAAGTAGCTAGCCTCGGTAAGCTCTTCAGGGACTTCACTCAACCAATAAAGGAATTCTCTCCTTATTCTATAATTATTATCATTTTTTAATGATCATATATTATTTTAATTTCACTCCCACTCTGCTTTAATTTTATTTGCAAATAGTGCGCAGGTTTTAATCTCTCAAAAATTCAGCCTTATTATTACAAAACATGTTAAACAGGGACATTAACATACTCAGGATACTTTCCCATTTTATAGAAAATTATTGACTCCAATATACTTTGCTGGCATTCCGCAGATTCAAAATGACTGTTTCACAATCCTCCATTTCAATTTCATCTGTTTTAACTCTATTATATTTTGAGAGATTATTCCCATAAATCAATTAACCAAAGGGTTAAAACTCGTTCGGTAGTGTACCAATATAAACAAAGAAATCACTCAATTTCATGTAATTTATATTTCTGATTAAATCTTAATCAATTTTGACAAAAACGTCTCAACAATTGATTTCCCTCAACCCCAATAAAATAATAATCTGCCTTCATCTAATTCTACCTATCTTTCCTTGTTCTATGCACACGATCAGATGATGATCCACGTTTGTGTATTTTATTATTATACACCAACTATGCTATAGATAACAGGAATAATGACTACACCTTTATATTACATCCAACAGTCGTTTTACCTGATCATCATACTTCTACTTATATATATTTTTTTCATTTTTTTTCTGACCAGTATCTAGACATTTCTACCTTCTCCGACCCCTGTATATATTAATTACAACGGGTATCGTCAAAGTCTTAAATGGCCTGAGTTGCCGAAAAGACTGTATGATGTGTGTGATGTGAGGGAATCAGAAAAAGTGTGAATGTTTTAAAAAAAAAAAAAAAATAATCTCCTTCGGGCTTGGCGTAGTTGGTAGCATGCCTGTCTTGTATACCAAGAGTCGAGGGTTCGGATCCCAGGCAGTCCGATGATTTTATGTAAGCCATTTGGATACAAAATATCTCAAGAACGAAAAGAGCTAGGAGGTTGAAATTTTATATTTAAATTAGGTACCTCCCTGGCACATGACACGAAGCTATTGAACAAAATTGCCTAAAGAGTACTAGTACTTTTTCAGTTTTTTTTTTTTCGATTTTCTCAAAATTCGCTCCAACGATTTTGGTTAAAATTCAAAAAATCAAATATTTATTAGATGCCCTTTAAAATGTATATTCTCATTTATCCTTGGAAATCTTATGATGACCACTTTACTCTTGTACTTTGTGGTTGCCATGGTAACAAAAAATAAATATTTTTCCATGTTTATAAATTTTATATCTTGAATTCTAATATATAGGCGGATACTAAATATATGTCGACACAAAAATCTGGTGTTGCAAGCACAGAACACAACTTTTTAATACCAAAGGTAAGAGAAAGTTGTGTACAGTGCAATCAGTCACACCAGATTTTTTGTAAATAAAAAAATGTAAAATTTCATTGCTTTTATTAGCAGTGACTCATAAACATAAATCATCAACTGAGATTTTGTTTATTCGCCATTAAGAACCGCTGGACCACTAATAAAATTTTATTTAATTATCATAAATGAACTTTCAATTTGTCCTATGCAAATGTCATGTTTTTATTTTCTTTTTTTCTATATCATATTTTATTTAAAAACATCACATTAAAATAAATTCATACTCGTTTATTTATTTTTTTTTCCATGGCCGTGAAAGTGAATAGTGAGTGGTATAAAGATCAAAAATTATTCCTCTCTCTCATTATTAACATGAATTTATTGACTACATCAATTGAAAGACGTGGGGGGGATGGGGGGGAGACTTGTTGACATGATCGACATTTGCATAAAGTTTTGTTTGTATATGTTACAGGTGAAGTTGGCTGAGGTGGAACGTGTCGAGTGGATTAATCGCAAATCTTATAGCGCGGTTGGATTGGCACTTGGACGAGACGGTCGCGTCCTGCTTCGAACACCCAGTGGCCTCGAGGACTGGTTCGAACTCCTAGAAGTGAGTACTCTCACCACGATTTTTTTTTTTTTTTTTTTGAACCGCTGAGAAAGGGCTCATCTTATGGATTAGTTTTACTCTAACTAAATTGGAAGCCCCTAGGTCGACATGGCTTTCTAGCGTTTCTCTTTACTAGTTCCGTTCAAATTAATAATTATACACATAGCCCCTTTATGCCAGTTACTCGGAAGCTCAGTTTACCAACCTAGACATAGTCTATTCATTTAAAATTAAGTCCTAATTTAAATCTCTAAAAGCTGAAATTTACTATACTTCTTACACTAGAACAATTGTAAATTAAATAAGTCAACTGGAAGTTGTACAGGCGGCACGAGAAGAGCATGATGTGCTCGAGAGTCTTGAGCTTAGGTCATCAAAAATGCTTAATCGTAGGTAGTGTTGTCTTAAGAATAGGTTTTCCCCTTCAGTTGCATTAAAAAAAGATGATTTATTTATTTTAAAATTATTCGTTTGGTTGCTGTAGGCTCCACTCGTGAGGAGGTACTTGTGGCGCCGACTGTACTTTACCTAAAAATTTTTTCCAAAATTTTAAAATCTGTAATTTTTTTTGTTATATTATGATAAATTACACTATTTTAAATCCAAAAAATTACAGATTTCAAAATTTTTGAAAATACTTATTAGGTAAAGGACATATTTACTCTAAAAGTTGATACTAATCTACAATTTTAGTGTAAGCATATGAACATACAAGAAAGTCTATGGAAAGTTTTTATTTTTTATTATTACACTTTCCACAGTTGTTAAAAATTTTTTTTTTAATAGAATTCATATATCTTATTATAAGTTCTATAAATAGGCCGCCTATATTGAATGGATATTGAATTTGTTAAGGACTCACTGAATAAGCTAGAGCAAAAAAAAAATACAATTTTTATTATTTTTGTTGTCAGCATTTTGAACCCTTGTCACGTCTTTCTTTAGGTTTTTTTTTTTTCTAAACCAGTTAATTACTAAATTATCTTCCATCTACCTAGAGTGTAGCATTTAAAAAAAATTTATCGAATTGTGTGTTGCTTTTTAAGTTAAATTTATATTTATTAATATAATAGCGAGTTTGGATTTTCATTTTTGTTCTCTCTTATGTGAGCAAATAATTGTTATTTCTTGCTCACTAGAAATAAAGAGGCTTTCCACTAGGGATTTTAATTATTCGCCTTTTAAATAATTCTATTTTGATTTAGATAATAACTTCATCATTTTTCCACTTTCTTACTTGATTTTTTAACTTTCGATATAAAATACAAATATTCAAATAGATTCCTGACTTTTTGATTTTTTTTTTCTCTTTTTATTGTATTTATTTTATTAAAAATTATATATTGGTTAGTTGGTATTTACATAAATCCAATAATGAAGGGCACATTAACTCTAAAAAAAAAAATACATAAACAAAGCTTCTGTTCCTTTTACCCCATAGTTTTTTTTTTTTTTTTTTTTTTTATAAACACTCGCACTTTTTTCTCATTTGGTATTCAAATGGCTTAAATAAAATCATCGGATTGCCTGAGAACCGAACCCGCGACCCATGGTTTACCCCCCTACACCAAGACCGAGGGCTTCACCCCTTAGTCAAACCTTATACCGAATTTTGGGTCTTAGCTAGTAAACTCTGGGTTCCTATTTAATCATATGATTAGCATAACTAAATGGGAAAAGATTCGATGTCATAGCCAATTAGCTTATCCGAAGGATAGCTAGTTAATTAGATGTGAATCAACCAGCAATTAGAAGCATATTTGAATTTTTTTTTTTTTTTTTTAAGTCATTTCGGCTGCAGAGGCCATTTGACTTATATAAATATTTATTATTTATTTAAATACATCATGTATCGATGGCTTCCGGCGGGCGTTCAATGGTCTTGTTTTTCGGGGGCCACCTATCCCGATTTTCAGTACCACTTGGCATATTTGAATTTCTATTTCTACACTTATAATACTTTCATACATAGATGATATTAAAAACGATTTTTACATATATAGGCCTATGTATAAAAAATTTTATTTGAAAATGTAAAAAAAAAGAACTTTCCCCTCAGAATTATTACTAAACAACCTTCTCTTTACCTAAAAAAAAAAAAAAAAACTCTCATAAATTGATATCATTATCATTAAATAATACTTTTCTAAATGGGAGACACTTTACCAATTTGATACTCCATCTTAAATAATGCATAATGAGATTCAGCATTGAGAGTATTTTTACCCACGCAAAACAAACAGTCTAATAAAAACAAAAAGAATGCTATTTTGAAATCTTAAACAAGGACATCAGAAGATAAAAAGCCCCCATGTGATATATAAAAAAAAATATAAAATTGTTATTTTTAGCAAGCAATATAATTAGCATTAACAATTGAATTTTTTTTTTATACACCTGAGCAATACTTAAGTTACACTCTCTCCCTCAGACCGGAAAATATTTAGACACCTAGCGAAAAGGAAGTAAATACAGAGCCTGTAATCTACCCTGTTTATCTTGGTTAAAGTTCGAGGGTATCTTTGTTGTTAGAATTTTATTGCATTACTAAGTTATAAATTATTTATATTACGCTTCCTCGGTAGGAATAGGTATCTAAACACCTTCCGGTTTGTTTAGTATATTTTCATTCATTAAACACTAATAAGGCCCCTGACCTGTAGTAATAGTATTTATGACAATCAATCTAAAAGCCGTGGGATCGACTTCCATTCAGACTAATAAAAATAATTATAAATTGAAAATTTGAGATTTCTAAACAAAAAAAAAAAATGAAAACTTTCGAGACCCTTTGAACATGTGCCCCCTTAATCCACCTATGTCTGTAACTTTTTTAAAATAAACTAATATAACACAGGGCAACAAAAAGGACCTTTTTTTTTTTGTTGACTGAGAATTTGAAGCTATTTCTGGGTATTTGGGTAGCGCTGATTCCAAAAATGCCATAAGTTTTGCCCCATCACGTCAGATTTTAGAGCTATAGAGAAAATAAAATTTTAATAGAAAATGTGCTCTAAAGCGGTTCTAATTTTATATTACCTGGATATTTTCGACCAGTGAGTGTACTCGTGTTTTTTCTTTGGTGACGTTTTTGTTAATAATTTCCTTAATAATTAACAGATTTTTACGAATGAATGATTTTTAGAAAGTCAAAGAACTATAGAATATAGTAAATACATGTTTTTTTCATTCAGGGATACCTAAAATTGTATTAGGGGTGACCAAAGCAAAAAAAAACTTAAAAAATTCGATTTTTCTAAACTTTTAAGCCGTTTGCGGCACGCCTAAATGACCTCCGATTGGGCTTGAACTTTATATTTATATGTATTATAACTATCTGCATATTTTTAAAGGGTGTTGCCTTAAAAAAATCCAGGTAATATAAAATTAGAGCCGCTTTAGAGCACTTTTTCTATTAAAATTTTATTTTCTCTATAGCTCTAAAATGACGTGATGGGGCAAATCTGATGGCATTTTTGGCATCTGAGGCCATTTAGGCCACGTTCCTATTTATTCAAATTGGTATGAAATAAATTTTTTCACCTGGGAGAATGCGAGCCTTCGACCTTCGGTACCAGAAGCTAAACCTCTCTAAACCCTCTCTAAACCATAGGTCAATGATGTATTTAAATTTTCTATATTTTTTATTTTAGAGTAATAATTTGTGTATTCGCAAATGACTATGTAGTCGATAGCGCCCTAAAAATGTAACATTAATTTGTGTATATACATTTTATGTCCTTTACCGAAACGTCGGCCTAATTAATTACCTTATCCGTCTTGTTTTCTGCAAATTACCCCCTTATATTTTGATATAGTGAAATGTGTCTTCACTTTCCTACTTGGATTTAAATTATTTCCCTTTAAGTGAATTTTTTTATCCGGCAGTGATAAAGAATTCTATTGGATTTATTGTTTCATAGATATGGACTAAAAATTTAGTCAGCGATTATCTTTAAAAGGAAATAGCTGATTCAACTCTTTTTATTATCTCTCTCTTTCTCTCCTCTTTAAATAAATTACTAAATTTGAACTTATTCTCTGACCACTAGTCGTAAAGATTCAGGATAAGTTTCTCGTACACACCTTAAAAAATAACAGCAGATTTTAATTTAAATTGCCGAAAAAGATTTAATTTAAATAAATCAAGATAAGCATTTCAATTTAGGAAATGATCCTTCATAATGTCTGGCTTTTGAGTGGATGGAGGTGAGGATAGGGATTTGGTTATCAATGGTTTCAATATGAATAGGGAGCCAACCAAGATAAGCCGAGCACTCACTCACTCACTCTTAACGCTCGTTCATGGATGGCCAGGGATGGATTTAGGGATACGTCAATCTTCTCTCCTCTTAACATAACCTATCAGAAATTATCAAAATATTAACAATATTTGTATTTTTTTTTTATATTCAATAATTCACTGGCATTTGCATGTTCTCCCAACTTTGGGCCATTTTTTTTTATAAAAAAATAAATAAATCAAATCGCATGAATTTTTAAATCACATTCGAATGCCTTGTTAGTTAGCAATATCGAGGAAAGAAAAATTTTACTTAATGAAATGTAAAAAAACACCTAAGATTGTTTTTTTAGGGAGCAATCGCATTGACCCTATTGGGATAGTATTTATTTAAAACAACTAGCAATTTGAATTAATACTAATAAAAACGAACCTTTTTTATTAACTAGCCGCACAGTGACATTGGGTTATTATCTAAGGCACAGAGTCAAGAAAAAATTGTTAGGCTTTTAGACATTTTGAAATTTGCATTTTGGTTTGACTAATCTATTTGGAAAAGTCAGAGTCATCATGTCATTGTTACTGAAATTATATTAATTGTAGAGATTTTTTAGTGGATTCTTCTTTGAAGCAGGGGCGTATATAGAAATTTTTTCGGAGGGGAGGGCAAACTCATTTTTAAATATTCCCCCCCCCTCCATACCCAAAAATAGTTTTAAAATATTAAAATATAGAATATATCTCAGCCCCGAGGGGCCCGGGCCTTTCTCTCAAAGACAAATTTTCATTACATTTTTTTTTTAATCCAAATTTTTTCCTTTTTACCTTCCGAGAGGCCCGGCCCTCTCAGAGACAAATTTTCGTTAATATTTTTTTTTTTATCCAAATTTTTTCTGATTTTACTTGAGCCCAAAGAAGCCCGGCGCTCTCAAAGACAGAAGTTTTATTAAAAAATTGCTTATATACAGTATATTATTAATATATTTCATTTTTACTTTTTTTTATTTCTTTTATTTATGCGACGCACTTTTTCAAACAAAAATATAGATATTTCTATATTTTATATATATTATATACCCCCCCCCCTTATATACGCCCCTGCTTTGAAGTAGTCATCTTTTAGTAGGATACATTAGAGATCGATAGAGAAAGAATCTTTTTTTTTTTTTCTAAATAAATTCAAAAAATCTCACTACGCTTTTTTTGGCCCCGAGAGCTCATACTCTACATACTCCTTTACGCCACTTATCTCTTCTAATTTCATTTAAGGGAGTTTAGAGAGAGGGAGTCATTAAATATATAAATTCCCATTTATAAATTAATAGAACGAAACGTAATTTCCAATTTATCCTTTTCGTATCTTGTCAGTTATAAATCCCAAAACATTCTTTAGACTTTCTCGCCCCTTCATTTAAGGAATTTCAAACGTTCCAATCAATATACCCAAAGTCATTTATTGTCATGAAAATAAATTCATAAATACAAGATGCTTGCTACTCCTTCCTATCTAATTAACTTGCTCCCATTTGCTCCGGATGCTGCTTTAAATCTTGCTCCATACAAATCGTTGCCTTCGTCCCTCCCTCCCTCTATTTCTTCATAATGTTGGTTTTCTTGGCGAAACCTGGGGACGTCACAGACAGACTGACAAATTCGCACGCCTGCGCCACATTATCTCATTTATATTCTCATCACAAACTTATTTTTTTCTTTTTTTTAAGTTTTTATTGGTTCATTCGCGTTAAAGAAGGAAAAAAAAAGACTTTCGACTGATGTTTTGTTTAACGTAACTTTTTAAATTACATTCAAAAGAAAGATTTGCTTTAAATGGAATTTTATCATTTTTTGTTATTTCGAGCATTTAGATTATTTAAATTATTATCACCTATCTTTCGGCATCAGTGTTTTTGATGATAATTTTTTCGTAATCAGATTATGAATCATTTTTTGACAAGTCACTTAGGGGATGATTAGGCAAAAAATATATAGACTGTGTAACCCTAAATGACCTCAGTAGCAGAGAGGGAGAAATTAAAAAAAAAATCGTCCAAAATAGGCCTGCTATAATACCTCATCAAGATAATGAAATTTTGCGAGATATCACTTTTTTTAATCAATATTTTTATTTTATTTAGTTTGGGTAACTATTTACACATAAGAGCTTTTATTAAGGCAAGATTTAAAATCTTTGATGGCAGAAGCCAGCCGTTTGTTAACATCATTATGAATTATCATAATTTTTTTTTATATGCACGAATACTTGAAACCCAACGAGAGACGAATTTTTTTTTTATATTATATATTTCATTTAGCATGAACCAACTTCAGGTCACGTCCCAAATTGGATGAATAATAAAAAATTTATTTTGATTTTCATATATTTCTTTAAAAGTATTCTTTAAAAAAAAATTTAATTATACTGTATATTTTTTTATTATCTTGTCTAAACTGTTTTGAGGTTACACACATGGAATAGAACTAAAAACGTGACGCAACCCTTCTAAATTCTTTATAGAAAAAATTTTATTGATTTCAATAACATATTCTTATATCAATATATCGAAAGGAAATTTATTTGATGTTACGTTATATTATTTACTACCATATTATTATAAATTATTCTAAATTGAAATTTATTTTCTTCTACTCTCTTCAAACTCGCGGCCCGTTAGGCCTCTGTTTATTCAAAATGTCTTGTTAGTTTCTTTTATTAATCTATTTTAATTATAATGGCATTCGGATTAATTCTAGCGCGCCCCTTCTTGTTTGCAAGTGGGTAATTTTTCAATGATCGCTTCAGGACTATGCTCTGAATGGAGAGGGGGTGGGGTGGGTTATGATTAATACGTCATCATTACCCCCCTCTCCTTCTCAAAGGTTAGACTCGATCACCAGCTGAAATTCTCGTCACCTATTGGTTGGGCCTATAGGTTGGACAAATTCTTGGCCTAGGTAGAGCCCTATTCATTTAATAGGGAGATGCTCCACGTCATCTAGGCCAGTAGCCTTCACGGCTCTTTAGAGTTCGCATCTGATCCGCGTTGTTTTTATTTAAGTGTTTGTGCATCATGGCGCCCACCGGCCAGCACGTTGCTGTTCCCGGAGCTTCCCTCCTTAGTTTTAAAGGTATTTTTACAATTTAATTTTAATTGTTGGTTAAATTTAAATCAAAATAGAGAAATAAGCAAACTGAAATATAATTTATGATTAATATTTTACATTTATATGTAAAATTATTATCTAACATTCGTTTGATCAGCCAAGCTACATTTGTCTTCACAGCTAGAGAGGATTTTTCCCCTCCCATTTTGAAAACTTATTTTTTTATTCATTTAAATGATACTCCACATTTTTTCTATTAATTTACTCACATTCTATCTTTATTTTCAACCATCCTTTCTCGCGAATTTTTCTCTCTCTTGCTTGCCTACTATTCTCTCTCGCTCTCTCTCTCTT